>JASDQU010306558.1:2754-30679 GCA_032191745.1 Picea mariana | reverse complement strand
AGGCATGGAATCTGCAAAGAACTTATTTCAATTGCATGCTTTGTAAATCACTATATATTCAACTTTTTTTTCATACTCTCGGTTTATCTTAGTGTTTTGGGAACTAAGCTTATAATATTACATTCTAATCACAAGTAAACATTTTGTAATAGATAATAACCTCACAATAATTTGCAGTAACTTGCAAGATCTATTGTGACAAATTATCTAATGGAATGTCCATGACAATTTATAGATCATCGATGTAAATTGATGAGTTGGGTATGGATTTCCCTCGCTCAATGGATGAGGAAGGAGAGAAAAATTGTCCACTTAAAATCCATGGAACCAATGTCCAAAGGTAATATTTTTTCCTTTAGACTAGTTTTCTTGTTTGGGTTTAGGCCATCTTGGGTCCACAATCTCAAGACAAGTATGTATACTCTCTTTGTTTCCCCTCTTATGCAATAGTTATATATACAGTTAATTTTTGCTCCCATTCCATGGAAGGAAAGCTAGCAGCTTTGGCAAGTTGAGTTTCATGTAAAGTGAAAACTTCTTGCAGGGTTTCACTTCCAAGCGACTCTTCCCTTTATGCTCTATTTAATAGTTATTTCCTGGCTTTACCATTAGGGTTTGATTAAGGATGTGTTGCATGATAGTAGTTCCATTAGTGCAACAACTACCTGCTCAAAAGTTTTCACACCTTTATATGTTCCACAACATGGTTTCTAGAAAATTTGGGTCAAATATTTAAACACCCTAATGGCACCTTTGCTAATTCAAAATCACCTAGAATGAAGAGGATATCTTTTATTTTTGTATTTAACGGTAGTTGTTGGTCTTAGACTATCCTGAACAATAATATTTTTTAGATCAAGATTTATTTATTTGTTTCTTTTGTTTAAGTTATGAAATGTTTATTCTTCATAATTAAACTTAAAGTCTATAAATATATGTCGTTTTCTTATGCCTATTCTATATCTAGATTTTAAATATTTTTTAGATCAAGATTTATTTATTTGTTTCTTTTGTTTAAGTTATGAAATGTTTATTCTCCATAATTAAACTTTAAATATATGTCGTTTTCTTATACCTACTCTATATCTAGATTTTAAATAGTAAGTTCAACTTCTTCATTACTATAGTGTTTAGGTTTTCTTTAATATGTATTCATTGATAAAGTTATTTGGACTTGATTTGCAATGAAACAATAATTAAACATTTTTTCATACATCACTAAACTATGTATCTCTTTTTTTAATATAATTACAACAATAAAAATAAAATTAGATATAATTATAGCAATATGAATAAAATTAGATATAATTATAGCAATATGAATAAAATTGGATATAAATACTCGAAGATAGATATAAATATAGATAGATTATAATTTCAAATCTTTAAGTTTATAATAGAATATTTTCTAAGTCATTTTCAACTAGTCAATTATTCTCATTATTCTCACAATCACGCACACAATTACAGTGTTACTTCTCTACTTATCCTACTACTTGCACTATTTATTATAGCGCTACTTCTCTACTTATCCACCGACTTGACTATTTATTTATGCGTATTGTATATTTATTTATTTGTTCTATAATATAATGTTTAAGTGTAGACCATTTCCAATCAGTACCCTAATATTATATATAAACCATTATAAGTTTATTAACTGAGTTATAAGGTCTAAGATTACTTAACTAAAAGGAAAAGAAAAAAGATTCGGCTTCAAATAAACAATGTCCGATCTAGAAGTTGTTCTTTCTCTTCTTCTTTTTCAATTGCAATTGCAAAATAGGCATAGTTATAATAGTATCCTTGTTTTGTCCTCGTATTAATGTTAGTTTTTTTTAAAGGTGTGAAAAGAAAGGCATGTTATGTCTTTGACACTAAAGTTTGGGAGGACGATTGTTTTAATGTTTTAGTTAGTTGTTTAGGATTTTTTTAAGTCCTTTTGAATAACAAATAGAAAACACCTTTTAACTTTTGAATGGTTTTGAAACATGTAAGTTTATGTATGTTATAAATTTACTTCTAAAAATATTGAATTTAGAGTATTTTTTTTTAAATAACAAATAATCTTTACAAAATTTACAATTATGAAAATGTGTTTTATGAATTTAGCTTTAAAAATATTGAATATAATTTTTTTTTTAATAAAAATATAATAAACATTTTTTTACAAATATGAAGTAAAGGTCAAATTCTTTTTTTAAACCATTGTTTTTAAATAATGTGATGTCAAAGTCAATGTTATTTATATTATTCTTAACTCAATTGTATTTTATACATCTAATTGTGCACCTTAAAAGTGTGCTCAAATACTCTAAAACTAAACTCAACTATCATGTTAACCCAAATGCACAATCCAATCATATATGACAAAGAAGGCTAAATTTCACCTATACATCAACATTTCTATACATTAATGTGTGGAATGTGGAAATATAAAGAATTCAAATTACCAAAATTACCTTATAAAGAGTTAAAGTTGTCTAAGAAAAACTTTTTCATGATCTATTAAGACGAATTAACTCAACACCAAATGGAAAGTTATCATGATCCATGAAAAGAAAGCATCTCTTAACTCAACACCAAACATAGGCATAAGGGATTAACTCAACACCAAACATAGACATGATCATGAGACACCAAATGGAAAGTTATCATGATCCATGAAAAGAAAACATCTCTTAACTCAACACCAAACATAGGCATAAGGGATTAAATCAACACCAAACATAGACATGATCATGAGTAGGAGGGCACTATTTAAAAAAAACTACAAATGAGTAGGAGGGCACATGATCATGCACGTTTTCAACTTTTCATATATAAGCAATTTTTTTCTTAGAAACTTGTTCAAGTGACTAATGTTTCCAAGTGATCAATGTTTTTGGTAGAACAATAATGTTTCCAAGCGATTAATGTTTTTGGTACAACAATAAACCTTTTTGCCTAAATATTTTTCATGGTGATCAATCTCCAACCACTCCCTAGAGAATCCACACTCAAATCCCTAGGCCAAGTCAAAATGCTATGTTAGATTTAAGTTTTGAATAAATAATATTTTCAGCCAAACGTGGAAAATGTGGTCGAGCTGGTTGAGAAACACTAATTGTGAGAAATAAACACGTGGTTACAAAATATTAAATTATTAAATGTTATGCATGAAAGTCACGTTGAATCTAACAGCTCATATTCAAGTGTTAGCTTACATAGCATTTAATGTTTTGTAATTGGGTATTTATTATTTAAAAAAACAAAGTGGAATTTGTGGATAATTTTAATGTTGATGTGATATGTAATTGAATTTGAATATGATCATGATTTGATTAAATTTAGACTAGTGATTAAATTTAAATATAAATTTAGGATTTAATTTTTTTTCCCAAATTTAATAAAAAAAAATATTATAAAGTAGAATTTTAATAAATTTTGATTATGATATTTATTTTTAAATTTAAATATTTATTTTTAATATAATATATATTTAAAAAAAAGAAAACTTTAAAAGCAAAATAATAATTCAAAATATTAAATTTATCTATTTATTAATTCACTTCATTGGACTAATAACCTCTGTAATTCAAGTGAAAATCAGTATCGTATAATTTAGATGAAAAATCATAATTTTGCTCATGAATTCATTTAACAATGGGCTCATAGTTCTATCATGTTTACTGAGAGATTGGGGGCACAGAGTATTACACCTTCAGTGGTATGATAACACATAAAAAACACATGAAGATCAATCCAAATGAGCTACGGCTCTGGGAACTTGTTTGTTTATTGATCCACCAAACAAGTCTATTTATACATGGTTTCTTCTCTGCTAAAGAAATACTGAGAATATTCTAGACAACAAAGGTTCTGGAAATGGTCTCTCTAGAACATGTATGCAACTTCTACCTACTTCATTTATTGCATGGCGTAAAATATTATTATCGGGAGTAATTAGTGTTTTCCACCACTCCCCCTTAATTACGAACATTGAATACTAACCATTACAACTTTGACAATCAATAATGACTCTATGGGATTAAATTTTTTATAATATCTTAGTATGTTGGTTAAGTCTCAATTAGGATTACTATAATTCCCCTCCCCCCACCTGAACCGGGGAACATTACTTGTGAAATAACACATAAAAAAAAAAAAATTGTTGCTAAATTTATTTGTTGTAGCTTACCAGTCATAATCTATTCACATATACAACCAGATTTATGATACCCAAAATTAAATGCAACTACAACATTCTAAACAAGCATAAATGCAACTAATAAACACATATAACAACATATGAAACCATTCTCATATACAGAGTAAAATCACAACAATTACATTCATGGAATAACTCAACAAAAATGGATAAACACTTATCTTATAAATCGGTTGCATAGCCAACTTCCTAAAAAGGACGTTCCACCCAACCATAGACCCGATGTTCCAAATCTCAACAAAAATTCACCCCCGAGATGAGGCTAGGAATCCACAAAAGAAGGGTGCCTTTCAAAGTCCCCTCACAGCTTAGTATCATGCCACCCATTGGTTCTCTCCTACAACTATCTCGAATTTCCTCCAACTCTCTTCCTTTTGACCTACCCAACCCAAGGAATGTACCTCATCACTTCACTTAGTCCATAAGGAATACCACTCTTTTATCAGGATCTCTCTGGCATGGGTAGCTAGGAATCTCTGAGTTGGGAACTCGAGGGAAATCACTACTAGGAAAAACATCAGAAAAAACAACAACAACACTTATTGATACAGTGCAACTGACCCATAAGTTAACTCTTCAGGATTGACAACCTGGCTCTTCGATTTCCAACTCAAAAATGCTCTAGTATGCCCCTATATTAACCCAGCCTTGTTGTTCCATCTCCCAAGATCTTCTTCCCTATTTTCTCTTATTGTTCATGTCTCTACTATGTGTCCAAAACTATTTGTTACTACCCATATAAATTTTCTCTCTTTTTCCAAGACCATTGACTACTCACTCTACCCAATGTTGATTGCTTCTTCCCCATGCTTTCCAATAACTATGGGATGTGACTCTCACACCCACTCTATGACAAATATCCAATGATTGGGATCTCATACACTCAACCAGAAATGAGAAGATTTCCCGAAATGATAATAAAATTCAGAAATGGGTTTTGAATTAATACCCATAAATTATTTCCCCTTTGGGCCCCTCTATAAGCATTCCCCATCTCTTGTGTATTAATCATCCCCCATCGTTGTCCATTCTCAAAATATTGCATTACATTATATTCATTTACAATTCAGAAATGCAAATTTTTCTTTTGCTTTGTTTGGCCACAACCATATTCCTAACTACATTATGCATTAAATAAACTATGGATTATAGTGGGGATGTTGTTAGAAAAACAGGATCGCGGAGCAATAAAATAAAACAAATGAGGAAATAAAACACAAAAGATCCATAATACAATAGAGACATAGATATATGTGGTTCACCCAGTGTGGGCTACATCCACCAGATAAATTGCCAGGTCCTTCCTTTTTATTATCCAACAAAATGAAGGGATACAATCTACAACACACTCATTGTAACTTCCTCTTCTTTCTCTCACAGTATCCTCTCTCGGAATACAATATTCGCAATGATACACAGCCGCAATACAACTCCCTCATAAAAGAGGGTTTCCTTCTAGGGAAAAAAAACCCTAACATAACTTCTATTGTCAGATATGTGACCTTATAATGAACGGTCTAGATTTACTATGAAATTACAATATACATTTACAAGGCAATTTTTCCTTCGAGGGACCACTTGCCCCCAGACTCCACAAGGAGGGAAATCCCCCCTGAAACCCCCCTGCGTGGAGGGGTGTACAGTCTTCATGGGGTATAAACACTGCTAAGAACAAATACCTAGGAAAAAGGAAGATAATCAGGCTCCATAACCAACAATCTCCCACTTGGAGATTGATCACAACAACTCCACTGTTGTTGTACCTGTTGGACTATACTCCACCTTGGACCTAGAAAATTTCTCATCTTCACCTTCATCCTTGAAGACCAACTAAAATTGAGCAGGAACTCATTTTCTCCCTGGTTACTCCCTTTCTTAACATGTCTACAGGATTCTGGTTGGTGTGTATCTTTTGCAGCTTCAAATGTTCATCTTCCAAGATAGATCATATGAAATGGTATATGAGCTATGTATGCTTAGTGTTTGAATGGAAAGATGAGTTATTTTCAAGATGAATGGATGATTTAGGTGGATATTAGTGGCCACCCACCTATTCCATGGGCTCAAAAAATAGTTTTCCATCTTGGTAGCTTTTCGATAGTTTTTCAGGTTCCAAACTTCTGGGGCCGTTTTGAGGCCCTAAACGACGTTTTTTGGGGATTTGGGGCCCAGGTGACAGCTAAAGGTACTAACCAAGGCTAATCTAAAATCATTCTTCTCGGTTAGACCTTTCCAACGATGTATCGAGCACCCCAAAAGTAGATCGTATGGAAAAGTTACACCCCTGGGAAGTTGACATATCAACTACCCCCATCGGGGCACACAAACCTTTTGGCTTTTCATCTTTCGGGGTTAGGGTTTTGGATTTTACTTATGTTAAAAAACCTTTTGGAGCCTCATTGTATCAATCATCTTCTGGTGAATGAAAGTAGCCATCACATCTCTTCTCATAGATAAGATGCCACCATTCTAGCGAGTCTTTCACTCTGTATTTTTACAAATCTGTACATTTCGGACATTAATAAAAGCTATGTATTATTGTATCTCTGTGTTTATATCTTTGATATATTTCTGTTATATTGTTGGATATCTGATACATCTCTGTACATTTCTTTATTATATCTCCACTCTCATTTCGTGTTGAAAATAATCTAGATCAGTGGTATTAGAGCAGGCTGCTCTTGATCGTTTTTTAGTGCAGGTCCCCAATGAGGTCCAACTATAGGAAGTTGGGTCTCAAGCTTGTCTCTCTTGAGGAAAATCGCTTTCGTGCGCCTAAGAAACCCTCCATGGTGGAAGAAAATAAAAATTATGGAGCAGAATATTCTATTAATCTATTGCTTGAGAAAGCTCTCACGTGATAGAGGGACGAAATGATGGAGAATTTTTCCCACATTCTTCAACGCTTGCTGATAACAATAGGAGTGTCTTCATCAAGAGGACACTTTGGTGGCACCTCACCTTTCAAGGTACAGGTTAATTTTGATATTGTGTATTTGAAGGTCAGATAGATGTGGATGCCTTAGACAAATGGTTAAATTTGCTAGAAGGTTATTTCTCTGTTCACCATTTTTCTGATAGGGAAAAGATCATCTTCACACTCCTGAAGGCTCTCGCCCATGTCAAACATTGGTGGGAAACTTACTAGGAGCAAAGTTGCACAGAGGAGTCTGGAATAAATGGGGCCGATCCCACTTGGGATTTTTTTGTGGATGTGGTCAAGGAATAATATTACCCTATTGGAAACTATGAAGACTAGTACATGAGATGGACCACACTACGGAAAGAGAGGGGCCAAGTATTGTCGGATTTCACCAATACCTTTCATACCTTGCGCACCAAGTTGGGTATCAAATACTCCGAGCGACATTTGGTTTTGAAATACCGTGGGGCTCTACACAAATACATCCAAACTGAAATGGATTTTTTGTATATCTCATCACTCGGTGTTGCGTATCGATATGTTGTTAAAATCAAGTGGAAATTTAGGCACCAAAACAAACGGGAGTTCAGATCCGCAACAACCAAAGTATGAGAAAGATGACCCTAACAAACAACTTCCTGAAAATCAGTGTAAGCCACTTGAAAACAAGGGTCATGGGAAGATGAAGAAGGACACTGGAAAATGGTGAGATTTACAGAAAATCCTCTGGAACAACACCGATGAATGTCACTCAAAATAGTCATTGGTGGTCGAGATCAAAGACAAGGAGTCGAACTTTGATTCTGAATCTGATTCTGAAAATACTAGTAAAAGACATATCATTGGCATAGACCCCACTACTATTGTCGCGACCGCAACAATTCAACCAGAAGAACCAACATATCATGAAGAGGGGGAGCGCCTTTTTAATTCACGGATGTGGGTGAAGGGGACCCCACTGCATTTTATTGTTGATAACAAAATCCAAAAGAACCTCATCTTAGTAGAGTTCGTCAAACAATTGGGATTGTCGACAACACCACACCCGCAACCATACAACATTGGGTGGCTTTGCTAGGGATAAGATCTTCATGCTAGCCAACAGTGTCGATTGTCATACGACATCCATCCCTTCAAGGATGAGGTATTATGTGATGTTTCCCCATTGGAAGTCTTTGATGTTCTCTTGGGCCATCCATATATGTGGAAGCATCATGTTGTTTATGAGTCTCAACATTGTAGTGTCATTGTTACTTTGGGGGGGTCATCTCTACAAAATACCAGAGGTAGTTCCAACTATTGTCCCACCTAAACAATGTCGCAAGGTAGTATATCATACTACAAAATTCAAATTCTTCACAATATGTTCAAAAGGTGAACAAAAGGATACTGCAACCACTACAATCTCAGACCAAACACCTTTTATCCAACAGAAGAAGATCGGCAAGATTGCAGAAAAGCACAAAAATTCCTTCTGCAGACAGTCATCTCAGGTAGCCCAACTAGTTGAACAAATTCAACCCCGCCAAAAATAGGTTCGTGACATCCTTTCACAAACCGAGCAGCACGACGTCTCCAACAAGGCAAGCAGCTCACCAAGATTCAGATTCAACAAATGCTTCCCTCTCTCCCCCAGGAAATCAACGCAATGGAGACCACTGCTTCCTAATGAGGGAGGATTGATCTAGGTGGATATCGGTGGCCACCCACCTATTCCATGAGCTTTAAAAATAGTTTTCCATCTTGGTAGTTTTTCGACAATTTTTCGGGTTCCAACTTCTCAGGTCGTTTTGAGGCCCTAAACGACGTTTTTTTGGGATTTGGGGCCCAAGTGAATATTAATGGAATTGACCTAGGCCAGTCGAAAATCGTTCTTCTCGATTATCCCTTTCCAACAGTGTATCGAGCTCACAAAATAGAGATTGTATGCAAAATTTATGCTCCCGAGAAGTTGACGTATCAACTACCCCCATCGGGGCCCGCAAACCTTTTGGATTTTCATCTTCCATGTTTATGGTTTGGCATTTTACTTATGTTAAAAAGGCCTTTGGATCCTCATTGTAACCATCATCTTCTTGCGAATGAGAGTAGCCGTCACATCTCTTCTTAGAGATAAGTTGCCACCATTCTAGCGAGTCTTTCACTCTGTATTTTTACAGTTCTATACATTTCTCACATTAATAGAAATTGTGTATTACTTTATCTCTTTGTTTATATCTCTGATATATTTTTGTTATATTTTTGGATATTTGATACATCTCTTTACATTTCTTTATTATATCTCCGCTCTCATTTCGTGCTGAAAATAATCTGAATCAATGGCACTCTCGCTATCATAGTACAACCTGTTTTTCTCTTGCTTCTTTCCCAATTCCTCCATAAACATATGTAACCAAATAATTTCTTTACTAGCCTATGTAGCAACAACATATTATGCTTTTGCTGTTGAAAGTGAAACAACCTTTTGCAGTTTCGAAATCCAACTTATTGTTTTTCCACCTACATTAAAAGCATACCCTATGGTGCTCCTCCTGTTATATTTATCACCTGTCATATCTGAATCAACATATCCATATAGAATAGTGTATGAACCTACAAAACATAATGCATGCGTAGCAGTACCTCTCAAATACCCGAGGATCTACTTTACTTCCTCCCAATGTTATTTACCTAGATTGTTCATATACCTACTCACAACTCACACTACATGTGCAATATCTGGTCTTGTACAAATCATCACATACATCAACCTACCAACTTCTGATGAATAAGGGACCCTATACATGTATTCTATCTCCTCCTATGTCTTAGGACACATTTCTTTGGTTAATTTTAAATGGCTGGCCAAAGGAGTACTGACTGGTTGCATTCTGCATTCTAAACCTTTCCTACACCTTCTCTATGTACTCTCCCTGAGACAATGTCCATTTGCGATTTTTCATTTCTCTTTTTATTCTCACACCAAGTATTTTCTTTGCAGCACCCAAATCCTTCATTGAAAATGAATTACCTAATTTTTTCTTAAGCACATTTATATCCTCCATATTAGACACCGCAACAAGCATGTCATCTACATACAATAGAAAGATAATATAGCTTCCACTTTCTATCCTTTTAAAATAAACACAATGATCAAAATGACATCTACTATAACCTTGTTCTATCATAAACCTGTCAAACTTCAAATACCACTACTTTGAGCTTTTTTTAGGCCATACAAGCTCTTCTTCAATCTGCATACCAAATTCTCCTTCCCTTTGACCTCATACCCCTGTGGTTGTTCCATATAAATCTCTTCCTCCAAAGCCCCATGGAGAAAAGTTGTTTTTACATCTAACTATTCAAGATGTAAATATTCTACTGCCATAAGACTTAAACTAGTCCTAATTGAAGTCATTTTAACAACAAGAGGAAATATTTCATCAAAATCTATACATTTCTTTTGTGAAAACCCCTTTATAACAATTCTATCCTTGTACTACTTTTTGTCTCCATCTTCTTCCTTCTTCTTCCTTCTTCTTCCTTCAACTTGTAAACCCATTTATTTTGCAATGCTCTTTTTCCTGCAGGCTACTGAACCAAGTCCCAAGTCTAGTTATTTACCAAGGAATCCATTTCCTCTTTCATGTCTTTCTCCCACTTCTTTTTAGTGTCTACCTGCATTGCCCCTTCATAACATTCTGGTTCACCAAAATCAGTCAACAATAAATAATACAATGAAGGAGAGTATCGTTCATGGGGTCTAGTTAACCTGGTAGATCTTCTAACAACACTTGTAGGATTTTGAGGTACATGTTTCTCTTGTTGTTGTACATTTTGATTTTCTGGTACCTTTGGAATTTATTTTTCAATGATCTCATCAAGCACTGTGTATTCTGGTTTTTCTTTTTCCCGTTTCTTTCCCTGCAACTAATCTTTGTAAATGACCTTCTCATTGAATATGACATCTCTACTCCTAATGATTTTTTGATTTTCATAATCCCATAAGAGATAACCAAAATCATTAACATTGTATCAAATTAAGGTACACTTCTTGGATTTTTCCTCAAGCTTTGTTCTATTTTCTTTATTAATATGGAAAAATGCTTCACAACTGAAAGTCTTCAAAAAAGAATAGTTTACCTTTTTACCTATCCATACCTCCTCTGGAATTCCACCATCCAAAGAGCTTGAAGGTCCTCTGTTTATTAAGTAAACAACAATATCTACAACATCTACCGAAAACTATAAGGGAAAACCAACATGCAATCTCATACTCCTTGCACGCTCCATGATTGTCCTATTCATCCTTTCTGACACGCCATTTTCTTGTGGTGTTCCTGGAACTGTTTTCTCTCTATGAATACCAAGGTATGAACAATAATCATCAAACTCCTTTCTAGAATATTCACCTCCATTGTATGATCTGAGACACTTCAACCTTTTTCCTGTCTCATTCTCAACCAAAGATTTCCATTTCTTAAAAGTATCAAAAACATTAGATTTTTGTCGAATACAATAAACCCAAGTTTTTCTAGTTGCATCATCAATAAAATTAACATAATAATGAGATCCACCAAGAGATGATACATGAACTGGTCCCCATACATATGTATTCACAAACTCTAACCTTTCACTCTTCTTTTCTTTTCCAACTCTGAGAAATCCAACTCTCTTTTGTTTTCCATAAACATAGTGCTCACATAAATACAAATCAATTTGTTTAAGATATGGAAACAAATTTAATTTGTGAAGTATCTGCATCCCCTTCTCACTCATGTGTCCAAGCCTATGATGTCATAGTGTTGTATCCACTCTTGTAGGATCTAAAGAGATGGAAGAGTCAATATTACCAGTACATAAATATAATGTACATATCTTCTCTCCTTTTTCTATCACCAGTGATCCTTTGGTGAGCTTCCATGCTTTATCTGTAAATATGGATATACAACCTTCAATTTACAACTTCCCTATTGAAATTATGTTTTTCCTTAGATCTGGAACATGTCTTACCTCTTTTAATAACCACTGGTTTCCATTCCTTTGCTTTATTTTTACCTTTCCCATTCCAACAATTTTGCATGGTGTATCATCACCCAAATGAACCTGTCCAAAATCACCTTGAAAATAATATAGAAAATGTTTCTTATGGCATGTGGCATGAAATGAAGCCCCTGAATCTACTACTTAAGACTTAGAAATACTATCTATAAAAAGAATCAAAGCATCTTATAACACATCACCTGTTACATTTGCTTCCAAAGTTTTCTTATGTTGTCCATCTCTTTGTTTCTTTGGAGCTCTGTAGTCTTTCTTAAGATGTCCTTTCTTCCCACAATTCCAATAGTCTATCTTTCCCAGTATTGATTTGGATCTTCCCTTCCTAATATTCCTGCGGTTCCCTAAGCCCTTTCTTCTATCCTTTTGTCTTCCCCTGATCTCCATGTTTAATGCATTACCTGATGTCTCACCTGTGATTTTCCTTCAAATTTCCTCACTAAGGATAACGCCAACATCATCAAATTTTAAAGTCTTTGAACTAGAGACAGATTTACTTACAACCATGACCAAACCATTCCATCTTTCTGGCAATGAGCACAGGATTAGAAGATCCCTAACCTCATCATCAAAGTCCACTTTTACAGAACTTAGCTCATTAGTAACTGTATTAAATTCATTTAAATGATTTGCAACAGACCCACCTTCTAACATCTTCATATTAAATAATCTCTTCATTAAAAATACCTTATTCGATCTTGAGGGTTTTTCATACAGTTTATCCAATGCATCCATCAACTCCTTCGTTGTCTTTTCTTTCGAAATATTGAAATCCACCGACGCTTCCAGGATCAGCCGTATCGTTTTTAGTGCCTTTCTGTCAAGAACCTCCCATTTTTCATCCTTTATGGTTGTCAAATACTTTTCTATTTTTCCCAATGGTAGGAATAGATCCTTCTGATATAAATAATCTTCCATCTTCATCTTCTATAGCTAGTAGTTTTGGCCGTTAAATTTATCGACCCTAAACTTTCCATATTTCGCCATTGCTCCCACTCAAACTAGCAACCCTCTTTTCCTGCAAGTTACCTTTTTCTTTGATACCAATTGTTAGAAAAACAGGATCGCAGAGCAATAAAATAAATCAAATGCGGAAATAAAACACAAAAGATACACAATAAAATAGAGACACAGATATATGTGGTTCACCTAGTGTGGACTACGTCCACTAGAGAAATTGTCAAGTCCTTCCTTCTTATTATCCAGCAAAATGAAGGGATACAAACTACAACACAACCGTTGTAACTTCCTTTTCTTTCTCTCATAGTCTTTTCTCTCGGAATACAATATTTACAATGATACGCATCCACAATATAATTCCCTCATAAAAGAGATTTTCCTTCTAGGGAAAAAAAACCCTAACATAAATTCTATCATCATATCTGCGACCTTATAATGAATGGTCCATATTTACTATGAAATTACAACATACATTTACAAGAAACAATTTCCTTCAGGGGCTTCGCCCTCGAACCCCACAGGGGGGCAAGCCTCCCCTGCAACCCCCCGGTGTGGAGGGGTGTATAGTCTTCATGGAGTATAAACATGGTTGAAAACAAAAACCTATGAAAGAGGAAGATAATCAGGGTACAAAACCAACATATGTTACTTTCCCCCTCCCCTACAATCGTGCATCATCCTTGATGTACCACACCATGTCGAAAACATATACAAATTTACATTACATTGTTTAGAAAATAAAATTAATTTTCTAGAAATATTTACCGTCCTACAGTAGTCCAAACCAAATATCTCGTTCTTCTCAACCTGTTGATCCAAGGAATGTTCCCCCTTCACTACCTTCATTTCATCAGGTTACACTATTCTTTTATCAAGGCTACCAGTGTTAACCAAGAATTCTGAGATGAGATTCTAGAACTCTAGCTATCCAAAAATGGATTCTTGTATTTTTTATCTTCTATTTTCTTCAAAATTGACAAAACATTGTGGGTATTCCTCCCGCATGTTTTATTCATGCTCCCATGTTGCATATTCAGGATCGTAGTAGGTCCATTAAACCTTTACCAACCCTATGGATTTGTTCCTTAGCACCTTGACTTTCTGGTACAGTATGCATATTGGTTCCACTCGGAAATCCCCTTCGTTTTCCACCTGGATCATAGTTGAATCAATTATGTGGTTAGGGTCAGGTGTATGTTTCTTTAATAATAACACATGAAATATATTATGCACTCTCATGGATGAAAACAATGCTAACATGTATACAATTGGCCCAATCTTTTCTAATATTTTAAAACTCCCACAATATCTTGCTGCCAACTTTGGGAAACAATCCAATCTTATCAAACTTCTTTTTTCTTTCACTTTTAGGAAAACGTGTTCTCCCACTTTAAAATATCTGAAAACTTTGTTCTTTTTTGCATAGTTTTTCTACTTGTCTTGGGAAACCTTTAAATTCTACTCGATCTTTGTCATTTGCTCTTCCATTTTGTTTAAGAAATCTGGCCCAATGATGGCTTTGTATACAAGGTTGTCCCAACTCACTAGTGTGTTACACTTCCTACCATACAAAACTTCAAATGGGATCATTTTTAATGAGTCTTGATACCCATTATTATAAGAAAACTCCACTAAGTGGATATAGTCTTCCCATTTTGATGGTTGATCCATCACATGCATTATGAGCATGTCTTCAATTATCCTATTGGTCTTTTTTGTTTTCCCATATGACTCTAGGTGATATTCCGTACTAAGATTCAGATTTGTCCCAAAGTCTTTGAACAAACCTTACCAAAATTTGGATGCAAAGTTGGAATCTGTATATGAAACTATTTCCTCAGGCACTCCATGTATCCTGGAAAATTCCTTCATGTAGATCGATTAAATGTTTGTCACCTTACATGTTGTCATTACAGGAATAAAATGTGTTGCCTTAGTCAATTTATCCGCTACCACCATGATGAAATCATGTTGCTTCACAATCCAAGGAATATTTGTAATAAAATATACCGCGACCACCTCCCACTTCCATTCTATAATGGGCAATGGCGGCAAGAACTCCATTGGATGTATGTGCTATGTCCTTACCCTTTGGTACTCTAGACACTGGGCTATGTAGTTAGCCACTTCTTTCTTTATCCCCGACCAAAAATATCTCGGGTGCTCAGCATATGGAACATTGTACATTTCCCTCAGCACTATACTTTTCAACTCCATTGAATTTGGAACATACACCTTTCCCTTGTACAATATGATTACATCCTCTTTTAATTTATAATTTTTTATTTTTTGTTGTGAAGTTTTTTTCTATAATTTTTCTTTTATTTGCAAATAAATCATATCTGAATTAGTTGCTTCAAGAATTTTATCTTTTAAATCTGTCATGTACATGATGATGGCTTAAATGCATACTTGATGGGATCTTATGTTGAGTGCATCAGCCACTTGATTTTATTTTCCTTTGATATGTTTAATTTCAAAATCATACTCACTAAGAAACTCCAACAATCTAATTTTCATGACATTTAGTGTTGGCTATCGAGATAAATGTGTCATACCATAGTGGTATGTTCTTAGCTCAAACTTCTTCCCCATGAGATAATGCCTCCGGATTTTTAAATCATGTACAATGGTTGCTAGCTCGAAATCATGGGTAGCATAATTTCTCTCGTGCTCCTTTAATTTTCTATATTCAAAATAGACCACGTGATCCTTTTGACTAAGGACCCCACCTAGCCCTTCCTTCCACTCATTTGTGCACACCATGAAGTCTTCATCTAGATTTTCAATATTTAATATGGGCGCACTCGTCAAAATGATTTTCAACTGTTGGAAATTCTCTTCGCATTGTGTAGTCCACTCGAATTTCATTCCTTTCTTTTGCAATGAAGTTATTGGGATTTAAGTATTTGAAATCCTTTTTATGAATCTTTGGTAATAATCCGCAAGACCCATAAATGACCCAACCTCCATCACATTTCTTGGTGTTTTCCATCCTCTTATGGTCTCTATGTTTTCAGGATCGACTACTATCCCATCTACTGAAATAATATGCCCCATGTAATGGATCTTCTTTTGATAAAAGATTCACTTACTTAGCTTGGAATACAATTTATGCTCCCTTAAAACCTTTAGAAACATTCTCGTATTCTCATCATGCTCATTTTCATACTTATAGTAGATGATAATATCATCTACGAAAACAATTACAAACTTGTCTAGGTACTCCCTGAACACTCCATTCCTTAGACACATAAAAATAGTCGGGGACTTCGACAATACAAATGGAACTATTCGTGAATTCATAATGCCCATACCTTGTTATAAATGTTGTTTTGATGATATTTTCTTCTTTTATCCTCACTTCATGATAGCCTGATCTCAAGTCAATCTTGGAAAATATCATTGTGCCTTTCAGCTAATTAAATAAATCATCAATCCTTGGCAAGGGATATTTGTTCTTTATAGAGGCCTTGTTCAGCTATATAAAATCAATACATAGCCTTAAGGTTCCATCTTTCTTTTTCAAAAATAGAAATGGGGCTCCCCAATGTGAAACACTTGAGAGTATGTACCCCTTCTTCAAAATTTCTTCTAGTTGCATCTGCAATTCTTTCAATTTTGGTGTGCCCATTTTGTAAGGTGTCTTGGACATTGGGGTAGAACCTGGCACCAAATCAATAGAGAAATCAATATCCCTATTTGGTGGCATCCTTGGCATTTCCTCAAAAACATCTGCAAAATCTCTCAAGATTGAATGGTCTTCAAGACTAACCATTTTCTCTCTAGTTGTCTCTTCCATATGGGCTGGAAACATTTGACACCCTTTCCTGAAACTCTTTTTCAGTTGCATGGCTGAAATTTCTCTAACAACCACAATTCTTGGAATGCCTTGAATCTTTCCTTGATTCCTTTCTTCATCAAGACAAGTTATTTTCTTGTTGTAAAAATCTAGGATAATGTGGTGTTTTTACAACCAATCCATGCCAATTAGATAGTCATATGAACCCAAAGGTATAATGTTCACATCTACCTTTGTGTTGAGTCTATTCATGTCTATTGGACAATGTTTAACCAACTCATTGATCCTTCTCTTAGCCCTCGTAGCTAACTGAACTAACCAAGATTTCTTATGCTTACTCCTTTGCAAATGGAATCTTTCAATAATATTAGATTTTATGTAACTATGGCTAGCTCCATAATTAATTAAATTTCTATGGGATGATTATTGATCTTACCTTCCACTTCAATCATGGGGGAATTATACTTTTCTTTCTTGTTTTCCAAGGTTGCATAAATCCTTAGCATGCTTCCTCCCATATCTTCCATTGTTTTGGCCTCCTAAATGTTATGAACAATCCTCATCCTTTCTCCTTTGTGAGGGAAGTCCTTATACAAGTGATTTCCCTCACATCCCCAACATTGTATAGGTTGTTTCCTTGGCATTTACCCAAAATAATTTGTTGACTTGTGTTCATTTTGGGTTGGATGGCCTTATTGATTTCCTTGAGATTTATTCTTGAAAAAGAGTGTCTTAAAACCTTTCTTCCTTTTCTCCCTGTTTCATTTCATCTTGTCATTCCAAGTCTTTTGAAGGAATGACCTCCCTATGATTTTCTCATAGAGATTCCTTGCTCTCCTTATGGTATCCTCCAAAGTTTTGGGGTTATCATATTATATATTTTCACTGTAGAAGGAGGGTAACCTACTCAAAAACATTTGTATTTTTACCTTTTCATCCTTTATAAAGTCAACATACTTCAACAATTCAAAGAATCTCTTCTCATACTCATCCATGGACATGCTTCAAAATTTGAGTTCAAATAACTCTTTCATCTTCCTCTCATTGTAATGCTCATACAAGTATTTCTCTTGGAAATATCCTTTGAACTACCTCCATGAGACCCTCTTCTCATCAATATGCTTGGCTTTCTTAAGCTAATCCCACCACATGGATCCCTTTCCTTGCAAGTGGTAGGTTTCAATCCTTGTTTCTACTCTGGAGGGGTGATCATGCAACTAGAAATATTTCTTCATTTCTAGCATCCAGGTCTCAGCCTCTTCTCCCCTCCTATGTTCACCATTAAAATTAAGTGGCTTGATCTTCCATATTTCTCCTTGCAAGATGTCTCCCTTAGGCCTTCTCCTTTTCCTCCTGATAGAAGACACACTTGGGTTGTTCCCTGGCCCTGAACTAGCATGAGCTCTCCTAGTGTATTACTCTAGAGAATGATGGTTCTTGCTTCTATTCCTTGATTTCATATCATTTTCATGCTCATCCTTTCTCCTATTGGATTTAGATGTTATCATTTTCCTAGCAGTATCTTCTTTCCCCATGCCAGAGTCCTTTCCGAATTGCTTCTGCAACATGTTCAATATCTAAAGTATCTCTTCTTGAGCCTTCATTATCTTCTCATTATCAACCCTATAGCTCTGCACTTATCTATGCAAGATTCGCATAGTTACAAGCTCCTGCCTATCTCTTCTCCCATTGGATCATGTGTCAGCATTACCCATACTGACATGCAGACCTATAAATTATTCCTTATGACTATAGGAACCTTGGAAATCTTCCACTGTTGTGATTCTCATATAAAAACCAAATTGATTCTTTGAACCTCTAACTCTGCAGTAAATGTGCAAGAAAGCAATTTATGTTAGATGAGAACAAATACATATGCAATTTGGAAAAAATAATTCATAAATTTGTATTCCCTTTAATGCCACCAGACATCTTATTTTGATTTTTCTGCAAAACTTTTATTTTCAAATTAATTTTTCGGGTTAATATATGTATTCTCCTCCTCAATACTATTCAATAGATTATTTACATTCCCAACTCTCACTTCCAAGCAAAAAGTTATGGTCTTCATACGTTTCGACCATTTTCCCTTTTATATCCATGCATGCTACATGTGTTCTCTTCCTCTGCCAACACATTTTTAGGTACCCAAAACTTAAATATTCCTCCGTGGATAACTTCTACAGTCCATGATATTTCCATAGACTTCTCCTGGGCCCTAAACCGACTCCTGAGCTAGGAGTTATGCCCTCTAAAATAAAATTGGTACTAAATTTTACCCTTGATTGTTCTGGTTGTAACTCCTTCATACAAGCTCCATTTGATGAACAATTTATCTTGTTGGAAATATCTCTCCAAGACCTATTATTTTATAAGTAGAAACTATGTGTCCTTTTCAAAATTTTGATTTTCAAAAAATGTTATTTAGGCCCTAAAAAATTCTTTGCAAGATGAAGACCTTCAAAAACTGGAATTTTATGGGAAAATTCACTAAATCATTGTTGTAATAGTCCTTAGATCCAAACCATTGATCTCAAAATAAGGATTAATATTGATTGTTTATCTTCTTGGCATTTCCAAGCTGCTACTAGACCTCTATGGGTATGTCAGAACTCATCTTTGGAGTCTTCCCATTGGAACTTCAATTGTTGGGTACGCGAATTCCCCGAAAATAACAGTCCGAACATTGTCAAACTCCCTATCAGAAACCTTACAAATCAATGACTCCAATATACTCAGAGCCCTTCTTCATCATCCGAGTATTCCCATCCAATTGCTTCCACTCCTGACCTTCCTTCTCCCTCCAACACATCTGATGGTCTTAGAAGATGTAAATCAACAGCTTTGATAACATCGTACCTTCAAAATTGCATGATGATTAACTTCCCTTCCTTCCAACCTCTTCGTGATCAACCTTGTGGAACACACGATATATCAATGAGTGTATTTACACCGTGCCCATTCAACAATCAAAGGTCCAGATTATTCCTCGGAGAACCTTCCATCGGATTGCATTCCCTTCCTGGACCGCAACTCACTCCGACCAATACCCTCTAATGAATGTTCAGGATCTAACATTGTCCAGATCCTATGATCTAGGTTAAAATTAAGTCCATAAGGATTCTAGGCTCCACCTAGACACTCACATCCATTTCCCCATTCCTTGGTGACACATGTCACTATTAGGATCTTTGGTTGCCGAGTTGGCAAGTTGCGTCATCATGATTTCATGCTCTCTCTTTCCTCGCTTAAGCGGATCCCATGTCGATCTACGACTAACATTACTTCCTAGTTACCGTCGATCGACAGTTAAGATTTCTTCTCGAATTCCCTGCCATTGGAGTGCCTCCACTTCAAGAATCTAAGGCTACTCTGACCCTCAAACTCTGATGGTTCTTGTTCTTCAACTCATGTCTTTAGAATCCTCCCTTTGGAATCAACCTCACGTCTGACTCTGAATTCTTCTGAAACCCTATTCTCGAAGGCCTTTGAGGAGTGATTAACTCCAATCTTCTTATGACTGAATCTCAACCATTGATTCTCCAGGTCAAATTAATCTAGGTCGTTGATTTCCGACTTCACAGTTGTCATAAAATACATAGGAAATTGAATTCCATGGATGAATTTGACTCTGCAACCTACAACTCGATGACGTGAATTATCTTCCTCCACTTCTCTGAAGCATTGAAACTCGAAAATCTATTCACAATTTGGGGGATTTCACTTATGTTCACTATTTCCCCCCCAAATCCATCATAGGATGAAAATCTGCAACCATGAATCTGCTTAATTCATGTTGGATCCTGGCCCATACAAGCTCAGTGTTGAAACTTGAGCTTTGTTACCACTTTGTAACGTCCCCCAACTGAACCAAGGAATATTACTTGTGGAATAACACAAAAAACAAAATTTATTCTTTCTAAATTTATTTGGTGTAGCTTACGAGTCACGATTTATTAACATATACAACCATATTTCCAATACCCAAAATTAAATGCAACTACAACATTCTAAACAAGCATAAATGCAACTGATAAAAAACTATAACAACAAATGAAACCATTCTCATATATAGAGTAAAAGAACAACAATTACATTCATGGAATAACTCAACAAAAATGGATAAACTCTTATCTTATAAAATGGCTATGCAACCAGCTTCCTGGGAAGGACGTTCCACCCAACCATAGACCTATTGTTCCAAATATAAACAGAAAGTCACCCTCGAGATGGGGCTAGGAATACACAAAAGAAAGGTTCCTCTCAGAGTCCCCTCACATCTCAGTATCACGCAACCCACTGGTTCTTTCCTACAACTATCCAGAATTTCCTCCAACTCTCTTCCTCTTGACATACCCAACACAGGGAATATACCCTATCACTACTCTCAATCCATATGGAATACCATTTTTTTATCAAGCACAGGTATCTAGGAATATCTCAGCTGGGAACTCCAAGGAACTCACTACTAGGAAAAACACCAGCAAAAAAACAACAACACTTGTTGATATAGTGCAACTCACCTAAGGGTTCAATTTCAGGCTTGACAACCTGGATCTTCGATTCCCAGCTCCAAAATGCTCCAGTATTCCCCTGAATTGCCCAGCTTTGTTGTTCCAGCTCCCAATCTCTTTTTCTTTATTTTCTCTTGCTATTCATGTCTCTACTCCATGTTCAAAAATGTTTGTTACTACCCACATGAATTTCCTCTCTTTTTCCAAGACCATTGATTGCTCACTCTGTTCAATGTTGATTTCTTCTTCTCCATGCTTTCCAATAACTATGGGATGTGACTCTCACACCCACCCTATGATAGATATTCAATGATTGGGCTCTCATACACTCAACTAGAAATTATATGTTTTCCCCAAATGACAATAAAATTTAGAAATGGGTTTTGAATTAATACCCATAAATTATTTCCCATTTAGACCCCTCTATAGGAATTCCCCCTCTCTTGTGGATTAATAACCACCCATCTCTTTCCATTCCCAGCAGTTGACATTACATTATATTCATTTACAATTCAGAAATACATTTCACATTTACATTGTTTGGTCACATCCATATTCCTATCTACATTATGCATTAAATAAACTGGGATTATATTGGGGATGTTACACTTACAACACTTGATATCAACCCAAAAATGTGTTTTACATCATATGTTGGCACAACTTGTCCTATTCTCTACAAGCTTTTTCTTTCTTTTGCTCCAAACTTTATATTATACATACCTTTTCTTCTTCTTGAACTTCAATGTTACTATGGTCATTTTATTCAATATTTATTCATCTTCTTTATCTTGTTTATCTCATTCTTCTTGTACTTCATCTACTGTTAATTAAACACTTTTGTCATTTTCTTTCATCTCTTCTTTCATTGTCATAATAACTTTAATAACTTCGACAGTTTCCTTATTTTTTGTGTTCCTTCTTATGCTGCAATTATGGTATCTTTTCCATACTCACTTTCATCTCCATCATACTTGGGATTTACAATCCACTCCTGAAGAAACACTAATTCAGCATAAAATTCAACATTCACTATATTCTTGTTCATGCCATCAATAGCTTCTAATGATAGATTCTTCTCACATTTTTCTATTGTTAAGAAGACAATTTCACTTTCACCTTCACCTTTAATTTCATCATCCACATGTTCATCTACACAATGGGATTCTCTTTCTTTACCATGCTTATCCTCTGCATCTCATACAAAGTCACATTTCTCTCCCACAAATTCTTCAATAAATTTCTCTACATTGTTCAAGACGACTACAGTCTTTATGTCTTGTTTATCTTCTTTTTCTTCAGTAGGATATTCAACAACTTCTCCAATTATAACCCCAATTCTCTGTGACTTAGTTTTATGTTGATCGTTGTTTCTCCCCCTTTCACTATATGCCATCTCCAAAATATCCTAAGCTTCTTTCAACATGGTTATTGCTGCAATTTTGGGAAGAATGCTCTCATGCAAACCTCATTGAATGAGAAACAATGTTTTTGCATCATTCTTATTATTTTATATGAGTTGATCCTTCTTCTCTTGAATCATGGCTTCATAGGCTTCTTGATTTGAGGGTTCCACTTGTTTGGGGTGGATTGAGGAGGAGGATGGCCCTTCACATTCTTCCCAACTACAAACATTACTTTCATATTCCATGCATTGATCGTTGGCTTCTTCCATCTACTATTAATAAATCGTCATGTCCTTTGTGCATAGACACTATAATTGACCTCCACTCATCACAATCACAATAAAACACATCGTGATTCACCACATTCCAGGTTGAAATCTCTACCTTGAGAAAATTTTGAAAATGGAAGCGTTTACTCCTTGTTTTTGGTGTTTGGTTTCCATTGATCTGCCCTCAAGGATTTTTTAAAGTAAATTTTCATGTTCAATGTTCAATTCAAAATTATCGATGTTAAATATCATTCAAAAATCCAAGCGCTCAGACATGGATACTTTGTTAGAACACACTTCTAAATGTTATTTATTGTGAATGAACACATTCGGTAATAATTGTTTCCTTTTAGGTTGATATGGTTCAACGAGATTGTCGGGAGCTAGGTCTTGCACTCTTTCCACCCAAATTCAAATATCAGATGAGACCTTGGCTCGTTGTGATAAGGCTAAAAGGATAGGCACCCTCATGAGTGGGACCCCCTCAAATGTGTCTCTGAACCTCTCGGTCCTTGCTAAGTCATAAGTAGTCATAAGTTTCTTATTGGTTTGCAAATTGTTGACACCAGCCTAGGGTTTATAGTCATAGCCAAGTGAATTTAAAAATATTAACTATTCACTTAGATTAAAAAAAATGGATTCGAAACTATTAACCATTCACCTAGATTTAAAAGAAAAAGAAAAAGAAGATCTCTTTCTTTTACTTTTATTTTCTTAAATGTTGAAAAGGACGCTCTACCAATTTTAAAAATTACCTTTTATTTTATTAAAATGAAATACAACCCTTAATAAAATATAATGACAGCCCTATGGATGAATAGACCAAATCCTTAAAGAACATGGAGAGTTAGATTTCTCATTTTGTAGAATAGGATTAGGGTTAGGGTGACAAGTGTTTTTTTGTGGTTGTAAGGCCCTTGGAGATGGACGATCCACCATAGTTGGTGGGATGTTCTCACAACACACTGACAAAATATATGAACTTTTAAAACCTACTTATCAACCCATGTCTTAACATGTACTTCAATGTTGTCAATTTGCGTGGTCAACTCATTAGATCTAGTGCTTCTCCCCTCAAGACATGTTTGGATCTGAACAAATTTATCCATCCAGAGGATCCTTCAAGTGTTATATGTCAAACCTCAGGAAGGATCCTTTTGGGATCTCAGAGATCAAGATCAAATGAATTTGAGTGTAATCATGGAGAGCTAGAAAAAAACTCACCTCCATCCTTAACTGAACTTTCATTACATGATGTGGTTCCTATAGCTTCAGAAAACCTTGAATGCACTAGTTCTCTAGGCTTTGTCGACAGTAAGATTAATTGTGAGGAGGTACAAGGGGATCTTTCTTTTCTGGGTTTTGGGAAGTATACTCAGAAGAGGAGAAAGGTAGTAAAGTCTCATAAATGAGCGGTTACACTTGTGGTTGGCGAAGATCAACATGTTAGTGAGATAGTTGAATTAGAGGGAAGAGAGAATGTCTGGAATTTTTTTGATCAAAGGATATCTGTGAATGCTCTCAATTTGTGGATGGAGGGACAATCGGTAACAATTCTTGGGTGCATCTCGATCTTCCATATTTTGTCATGAGGTTGGATTGGTTTTATATTTCCCAACAATGAGGATGTTGGAAATTTTTTTATCTCAATGGTTCTGGGATTGACATATCGTATGTTCCAAGTCATGACATCCTCTTTTTTATGTTGGAGAAGAGGCTTCATCAAGCTTGCCCACATGGATCAAAATTCCCAACCTCCCACTTGATTTTTGGTTGGATTTGAGGCTTAAGTCCATCGATGATGTTCTGGTGATCTGAAAATAGGGGGTTGACTTTTTTTCTATGCAAGCACCCTCTACTCCATTAAAATAAACTTTTCAGGACCTTTCTCTATGTCAAAGTTGTGCAAGAGGTTTTATGTGTCATGTTTAGGCTTCTTTTATGTGTGTATGTGTGAGGTTCTTTGAAAGGTTAAATATGTAGTTTAAAGAATACAACAGAAAATATAACATGCAACAATTAATAACCAGCAAACATTCACAACAAGAACAACATGATAAAAGAGTTCACCCCGAACTAGGCTACATCTCCTTGAGCCTCCATCAATGGACTAGGCTCTCTGGGATTAGTTTGTCAAAGATTCTTTTACAAGATGCTTCTCAACTCCAATGGATTTACTAACTGTACCATTGGGTTTAGAATACATAAAAACCCCAAAAATGACTAATAGAACTTTGAAAATGGATCATGGCTCATCCGGGAATGACCTCTTCTACATGTGACCTTGAGCTTCCCTGAGCTTCCTTCTAGAAAAAACACCTGTAAAAGTCCTCAAATTCCTTTGAATCCTATCCCAATGTGTTCAAAGCATAACAATTAGCCAAAAATGACTATTCAATCATAGAAAACAGACTTGGGCTCATCTGAGCATGACCTCCATCAATTGGGGGCCTAAGCTTCCTGGAGCTCCTGAAAATTCAAGGTAGAAAAACATGCAAAATAAGTCTCCAAATGGATTTGAAAATAGTGCCAATGGATTCAGAACATCCAAAAACCCCTAGCTGGGCTTTTTCAGAACCTCATTTGGCCAAAAAATGAAGAAGATAGGCCTCTTGCCATTTTTCTCCTTCAAGCTTGTTGTCTCTGGTTCGCCAAAACACACCTGTGTGTGAGTAACCTAGCCTCTGTGCGTTTTTCCGTGCTTAAACCCAACACCATGCACATACTGTTAATGGATAAATCCATTAGTGCGGACACAAACCGGTCTCTCTAGATCCACCTGGATCTAGAACAAAACAGGACAGAATGATACTCTTTCCCTAGATTTTAACTATTGAATGAACTAGGAGGCAAGAATCATGAACATGCCGTATGATCGTTTCCTTGGGTATTTGTTGTACCAATTTCGCTCCAATGCTCTTGCACAGTCTAGACCAAGACAACTCAAACCAATCGAAGTGAAAACAACTCAATATATTCAACAGTTAATCTATACATATGATCAAGGAGTTATGTAATAAAGTGCAATCAACTTTATGGTAAAGGGACACATTACTGTATTATATTGATAGAAAGCAAAACTTACAACCTGAGCCTTGAAGTTTCAAGCCTCCTTTCGATGGCTCCTAGATCTGACACACACACTTGCTCATGCATGAAGAAAATCAACCACTTTTGATAACCTTGCTGGTGTCTTTAGCTGCTGTAGCATCAGTCCTCCTTACAATCTTCCACTAATTCTCCAATCAATCTCTTGCTAGTTTGCCTATAGCCTATTCCATGAGCATTCCCCTCAATATATAGGAGAGAATAGATTAGTTATTTGGATAGGAATGGTCCCAAGATATCAGGAAAACCACTACTTAGATAACCATTTGAATGCCAACCCATCATTCTAGAAGATTCCCTTCTAGAAGGTTCGATAATTTATCTTTTTCCTTCCTTTAGAAGATGTTCGCACCCTAATAGTTAGGTACAGTGTGAACTTCTCACACCCTAGCTTAATGCAGCCTGCGAGAATCATGCATTCTCGCAGGCAAATATATAGGTAGCCTGTGAACCTCCCTTAAAAATATGATTTCTGGAAAGAGACAAAGGTAACTTTTCTCAGGAAAGTGTTCTAGTGAAGAGCCTGATTTCTCCATCATCATTACATCATCATGACGACCAAAATTATAGATAACAAAATGCCCCCCAAAGTCTGAGATTGGAACCAGTGATAGTCGATAGACTTTGTAAGCTGCATGTGTGTGTCAAGAACCAAGAGCACATCTAATCGGTAACCTGCAAACATCCAAGCATTGGCAGAATATCATATATATCAATTCTGAGGTAGGCATTCCCATACTCAAATCATAGACTGATAACATCATAAACAAAGACCATGGCCACCAATCATACACTGTGGATCCATGCCGTCACAATATAGCATAGCCACCTGAATACACTGTGGATCTATGCGATAAATTTTCAAATCAAGACGACATAGCCACGAAACATACACAGTGGATCTAGATGTCACAAATTATACATACTCCATTGCAACCTGGATCACTAAGACAATATCCAGGGTCTTCAATCTCGTCGCCCTAAGTACGAATCTAACCATGTGATTACATGTGTTGAAGTCGAACATGGCAGAAACCACTTGATTACCGGTCATTGATGTAACCGTTAACAAGTGAGAGGGAAATCACCATTGATGTCAATGACTCCCAAGGTACCATAGTACAATCCATCGAGTGTGAATAAATGAGTTGATGTCGAACATCCGATGGAATCTTTCGATCAGAGGTCAATGATGTAAACCCACTGTCGAAAGTGAGGAAACTTGCCATTGAGGCATGCAAGCTCCAAGGTACTAAATAATTTCTAAGTCTTGATTCCGGATAATGTGTTGAAGTCGACGGAACAAAACTTATCATAGGAGGGCCTTGATGTATCCCCCATCAATGACACGAAATGAGTAACAGAGTTTGAAGGTGAAAAAGAGCATTTTGCAAATTGGACTGGACACAGGGAAGGCCGACACGGAGAGAAAGGATAACTGTAGATGGCCGACTCAATATAGGTTTCAGACGGACTTCTCTTGAACATATGAATGACACGACCAATGATTTGGCAGCATTGACTCAAAGACGACACATGGAATGACCTTGTAATTAATCGAAAGAGAGACAAATGGATTTCCCAAACTGGCTTCAAATGAGGAATAGGGGGTGTCATGTTCAAGAGCAACACTTACTGCCAATCAATACAAAGATGAAACATATCCCTTTCCCAAATTTTCCCCCACCATTTCTGG
>JASDQU010306557.1:22166-34457 GCA_032191745.1 Picea mariana | reverse complement strand
AAGTAAATGGGCACGAATAGGATGAACCTGAATGTTTTTAGAATACAACGCAGGGTACAAAGACTCTTTTTATCTAGGGTTATGTTGAATGTTACTATCAGAAAACATTCAATTAAGAAATTTCAGTCATAAGAATTCATCGGTTGTTGGGAAAATAGGGAACCAAAATCAAACCAAGACTAGGCACTCAACCAGGGTAGGAAACGTTATTCGAATCTTGCCAATGATATTTTTGTGTCGTAAAATAAGAATAGCATATAGGAACAACACGAATCCCTAACCTAATATGGACTTCTAGGCCAAAGTCCCGGTGAAGCATAACATGTGATAGCACAGATAGAAATCAACAAATGTAGAGGATGACTAAAAAAATGGCTTACGAACAGAACACTATCTATGTGAATTCATCGGGAGGAAATACAAACAAAAGGAGGTCAAGAAACCTTGTTGAGAGACTGAGTAGAACATATAACAATAGAAGAGTCACTTACCGGTAAGAAGAACAGTACTTGGAGGTGCTCCAATTAACACTACCAAAATCTATCCAATGCCATCTGAGAATTAATGTAGTGAAGGAAGATAAAATCTAGGAAGCAACACTATGTCGAAACACCAGACTCATATGATCGTTGTAATACGCTCAGACTTTAAGTAAATGGGCATGAATAGGATGAACCTGAATCTTTTTATTATACAACGCAGGGTACAAAGACTTTTTTTATCTAGGGTTATGTTGAATGTTACTATCAGAAAACATTCAATTAAGAAATTTAAGTCATAAGAATTCATCGGTTGTTGGGAAAATAGGGATCCAAAATCAAACCAAGACCAGGCACTCAACCAGGGTAGGAAACGTTATTCGAATCTTGCCAATGATATTTCTGTGTCGTAAAATAAGAATAACATACAGGCACAACACGAATCCCTAACCTAATATGGACTTCTAGGACAAAGTCCTAGTGAAGCATAACATGTGATAGCACAGATAGAAATCAACAAATGTAGGGGATGACTAACAAACATCTTACGAACAGAACACTATCTATGTGAATTCATCGGGAGGAAATACAAAGAAAATGAGGTTGGGAAACCTTGTCGAGTGACTGAGTAGAACATATTACAATAGAAGAGTCAGTTACTGGTAAGAAGAACAGTGCTTGGAGGCGCTCCAATGTCGCCATTCTCTCCACGCAGAATGAATTCCAAGGAAACAAAGAGAAAATGAAAATCTCGACTTCGGAATAGCTTTCAAAAAAATGGGAGGCAAATAGCTACTGTAACCCTAAAGCATGAACCCCACGTAGAGTGAATGTTTAGGGTACAGTGAGAATCACGGCCATGTAATGTAAGTGAATTGGCATGTTTGGGTTGGATGGAGGTACAGGGTTGGCCCTCATTGTTTACCTACCTCCTTTAATGGTCGGTCAAAGGTTTAACTCTCGACTTTCATAAATCTCCTATCACATTTAATGTATTTACAAAGTAAAGAATGGGTTTCCTCGAAACCTACGATGTTGAAATTCTCAATCTCCAACCACTACCCAATCCAGTTAGCACCAATAAGTTAGACTGCACTTAAAACAGATAGAGATAATCAATGGTTAGCATAGGTTTTTTTTTCTAACTATAAAACCATTAGGTAGCGTTGCAAATAAAATATATTCAACCAATCAAAGTGTTTTACAGAGGAAGCATGTCGATGACTTTGGTCACCTATTTGGAAGAGCCCACAACTTATGATAAAACTAGTGTATCGCTAAGATAAAACCCGACACATAATGCATTGGGTATAAATTCATATACATGGACTTGGAGTTTAGACTTCCATGCATATGTGGAGGTGCGTTTAGAGGAGAGGTTAGGATTATAAGTCCTATGCCTATGTTTTAATTTTCAAATTAATACCAAGTATAAACTTATAACCACATACAAATGTTAGTATGACCTAAATGAACATTGAAAGAAAATGCTAGATTGTGGGTTTGTCATTTTGGAAAAAGGTTAGGCACACTAGATATCAGAGTTTAAAAATGGAAATAAAAGGTTATTTCTTTATTATAAGTTTGTCTTTAAGAAATTGAAGGTTAATGTCCCTTAGAATAATTTTTTTTTTTATGATGAATTTGAGGTACATTACATATGGTATTAGAGAAAAGGTTACAACACTAGACCTTGAACAAAACCATGTTTTTTATTTAGCACATATTTTCTGTCTATATAAAAGATAACAAACCATTACTTTTACAAACAGAAAACCCTTTTATGTTTTGTGTTAACCATGGAAGCACAGGATGACGTAGAAATTAGACTTGAAGGGAATCCCAAACAAATACTTCCTGAAGATCCAAGACAGAATAGTGATGGGATCTCACCCATTGAAGTTCTGGAAACGATGAGAAATCTCATCGTTGAGCTGCAAGTTTTCAAAGAAGACAACGAGAAAATGAAGAAGGAACATCAGGAACAGCAGGAAATAAATGAAGTCTTGTTGCGTATTATAGTGACAAAGAAAATCCCAAAGGATGATAACCATGAAGAAGAGGTCAGAAAAAGGGCCTCCAAGAATTCTGGTCCTGAAGCAGAAATAGGGTACATCTCATCTGAAGGTACACCTTTAGCTGAAGATAAAACAAAAATAGACAGAAAAAGAAAACAGGTAGACCACCTTGAGGGAGAATTTAAGAAAATCAAACCATCTACATTTGATGGGGAATCCCGAACAGGTGAAGAAGATGAAGCATGGTTACTATACATCAAGAAATATTTCCAGATATACAACTATTCCAGCAATATGAAAGTTAGGATGGCCATATATAATATGGAAGGAAAGGCTAGGATTTGGTGGCAAGACCTAATATTGGCCAAGGGTCTAAAGGAGAAACAGATGGAATGGTCTGACTTTAAGAAATAGTACTTATATGAAAGTTACTATGAAAGAAAAATGAAAGAGTTTTATGAGTTACGACTTGGTCAAATGGCTATGGAAGATATGATAAACAAGTTTCTGGAATTACTAAGGTTCGTACCATATATCTGGGAGTATAAAGTGAAAATTCAACGATTCCTAAGTTCTCTACCACAGTCTTACAAGGATAGAATCGTGTTTGATAACCCCAAGTCCTTGAGTGAAGTATTCAGAAAAGCTCGAATGTGTTACGACCAATACAAAAAACGGACAGAATTTCCCAAATCTTGGAAGGATAAGAAACAAGACCGAATGAACCAACAGAAGAAGGGATACCAACCATTTCCTTATTGGAATGCAACAAAAATATTTCCCAGAAAATCTTTTCACTCCAACAATCCAAATACGCAAGGCAGCGGTAAACAGATAAATCTGGGAAAAAAGAAGTTTGGGGGCAGTCCCCACTAAAGTGTTGGGAATGTGGAGAACCTCATATAAGGAGGAATTGTCCGTGTTTAAATTTAGCAAATAGAAATGTTGTTCATAATTTACTGGAAGCCTCGATGGTGGGTGATGTGGGCAGAAGCTTGCATCGGATAAATGCATTTGTGGATGGCCGGCAAGCTGACCACCAGTCTGCTGTGGTGGTAATTGAAGGTAAAATCAATAACACTCAAATTTATGTTTTAATTGATCCAGGAGATACATTAATTTATATCACTCCTGGTGTAGTAGAATCAAATAAACTCAAGAAATTGAGACACGCAAAATCATGGTTGGTACAACTAGCAACAGGAACAAAAAGGAAAGTGGTTGACTTTATTCCTGATTATGAGTTTAGTTTAGGTGGTCAAAACATAAGAACAAATCTCAACATTATACGACTAGGATCTTATGATGTGATTATTGGAATGGATTGGTTAGAACAACATAAAGAAGTACTAGATTTTTATGCAAAGACACTTAAGTATAAATATAAAAATGACACTACTAGGACAGTCCAAGGTATACAAAAACCAATATCAATCATACAAGTTTCAGCAATTCAATTCAAGAAATGCATGAGAAAGGGTTATCAAGTTTATGCCATCAAAGTAACAAACCTGTTAGAAAAAGAAGATGAACCCAACTTGGAAGACTTTTCTTTTCTACGTGACTTTAGAGATGTGTTTGTAGATGATATTCCTCAACTACCCCCATGGAGGGAGATAGAGTTTTCTGATGGAGGGAGATAGAGTTTTTCTACCTGGTTCAGCCCCTATCTCTAAAGCACCTTACCAAATGATTTTGTTGCAATTGACAGAACTAAAAATTCAACTACAAGAATTATTGGATAAAGAGTATATCATACCGAGTGTTTCACCTTAGGGAGCACTAGTCCTCTTTGTGAAAAAGAAAGACGACACTCTAAGACTATGTATCGATTATAGACAATTAAACAAAATGACTATAAAGAACAAGTACCCCTTACCTAGGATAAATGACCTGCTCAATCAAGTAGGTGGGGCAAAGATCTTTTCAAAGTTGGATTTACGATCTGGTTATCACCAAGTTAGGATAAAATATGAGGACATAAGAAAAACATATTTTCGAACAATCTATGGACATTATGAATTTGTAGTTATACCTTTCGGACTCACTAACGCGCCAACCACATTTATGTGTTTAATGAACAATATTTTCAGTCAGTATTTGGACAAATTCATATTGGTATTTATTGACGATATTTTGGTCTATTCTAAAATAGAAGAAGAACATGAAGAACACTTAAGAATAGTTCTGCAAACTTTAAGGAAGCACAAGTTGTATGCTAAATTTGATAAGTGTGATTTTTATCAGAAGAAAATACAGTACCTAGGACATGTAATATTTGCAGAAGGTATTGCAGTCGATCCTAAGAAAATAAGGGCCATTATGGAATGGTTGGTACCGAAGGATGTAGCAGAAATCGGTCATTCATGGGAATCACCAGATATTACCGTAGATTTATAGAGGGATTTTCCAAAATTGCTTACCTTATCACATCGCCACAAAAGAAAGGGACCAAGTTTAACTGGTCACAGAAATGTCAAGACAGTTTTAATAAGTTAAAGGAATCATTAACAACCGCACCCATTTTAAAGGTAGCAGATCTAGACAAAGACTTCACCATCTGTGTAGATGCGAGTAAAGAAGGACTAGGTGGTGTCCTAACCCAAGAAGGGCATGCAATTTTCTATCAGTCCTGAAAACTAAAGGAACACGACCGAAATTACGTCACTCGTGACTTATAATTGGCAATTGTAATGCATGCCTTAAATATGTGGCAACACTACATAATGGGTAGAAAGTTTTTGTTATTGACTTACAACAGTGGTGTGAAATTTTTGTTTAGCCAGCCAGACCTTAACGTAAGACAAGCAAGGTGGATATCCTTCTTGAGAGAATTCGACTTTGAGGTAAGACATATCAAGGGTAAATAAAATAAAGTAGTTGATGCTTTAAGCAGAAGATTTCATGGTTTATTTGAAATAAATGTTAGCAGGGAAGAAGGGATCTTGAGGAGAGGATAAAGACTACAGGTAACAATGACAAGAAGTACACTCAAACAGTAGCATATCTATAGAACACTACATGCAATTCAGACAAATCAGATATAAGTATTGATAAAAATGGTCTACTATGATTTAAAAATAGAATATACATACCAGATTCGGTAGAATTAAAGTTAACATTTCTAGATGAAGTGCATAAGAAACCATATTTTGGTCATCCGGGATACTAGAAAACGATAACAACACTTGGAAAATTATTTTATTGGTCTAATATGAAGGGAGAAATAGCAAAATACTTAGCTAAGTGTCAATATTGTCAGCGGGTAAAAGTCGAACACCGACATCCAGCTGGCCTATTACATCCCTTACTGATGTCAGAATGAAAATGGGAGACCATATCAGTGGACTTTATTACAGGTTTGCCTAAAACTCATAAATAGAATGATTCTATTATGGTGGTAATTGATAAACTTAGTAAGTCTGAACACTTTATTCCTGTAAATTTTACCTTTAAATCTATTAGCATCATTGAATTATTCATGAAAGAAATTTTTAGACTGCATGGTATTCCTAAAATGGTGATTTCGGATAGAGACGTAAAATTTACATCTATTTTTTGGAAAGAATTGTTTGCAGGGCTAAATACTAATTTGAATTTTAGTACGAGTTATCATCCACAAACGGATGGATAGACTTAACGAACAAACCAAATCATTGAAGATATGTTATGCATGTACGTAAGAACAAAACCAAGCAAGTGGGAAGACTACGTGCACTTGGTAGAATTTGCATATAACAATGGGTACCAAACTTCAATTAGCTAACAATGGGTACGACAGAAAGTGTACAACTCCAATTAGCTAGGATAAACAAGTTGACAGACTTGTGGTCGGACCAGATATGCTTCAAGAAATGGAGAATACAGTAAGAAAGATACAACAAAACTTAAAAGAGGCACAGGATAGACATAAGATTTATGCGGACCAGAAAAGAAGACACTTGGAATTTCAAGTGGGGGACCATGTTTACTTGAAAGTCAAAGCCTGGAAAATTTCACTGAAGTTAGGAAATTGTGCCAAGTTGGCACCTAGGTTTTGTGGGCCCTTTGAGATACTAGCTCGAATTAGACTCGTAGAATACCAACTTGCAATTCCAGCCAATCTAAAAATTCATAATTTATTTCATGTTTCTTTGTTGAAGAAGTATGTTCATGACCCTACTCATATGATCGATTGGAACTTGGTGTAGGTGGAACCAGAAGGAGAGTTTCAGGAAGAACCTCTACACATTCTGGACCTGAGAGAAATATCACTTCGGAACAGAGTCGTCGCTTAGGTAAAGTTGCAATAGAAGCACTTTAGCCCTGAGGAGGCCACTTGGGAGTTGGAGGGAGATTTACTAAAATCTCATCCAACCTTGTTCCAAGGAAGGAACGAACACTGAGGACAATTTTTTATTAAAGGGGGAAAGGATGTGACATCCCCAAAAATAATTCATTTTTAATCTTGAGATTTCTTAGAAAAATTATTTCGTTTTTAGTAAATTCAAAATTGGAAAATTCTTGCCATTTTTGGCAATTCCAAAATTCGAATTTAATTAATAGTAATTAATGATTATGATTGTTGGGCAGAAACCTTATTTGAACCAACTAAATTCTTGACTATGACACTTGTATGAAACATAATATTTTATAATTATTGCTGGAAGACAAATGGAACAACCATGTTGAAATCAACTGACCATGACTCCATGAGTGGGGAACATGTTGGAACTATCTCAGGATTTATTGTTACAAATGGAAAATTAGGAATTTGACCATGGGAAGCCCCTGAAAATCAGGGATTTGGAAAGATGGGAAAATTCCCAAGGGAGGTAAAAATACCTAGGCAAAAAGAATTTTTGAGTTATATAGCATATGTGAGGAGGTAGGACGTTACCTAGTATGTGGGGAAAGAAATATATCTCTTGTTGTTATGAACACTACAGGCTGAGTGTGAGGCAAGGAGAGGATTGTTGAGACTGAAGAGAATTTGCTGAGAAGGAGTTCCAAGTTAGCCCTCATGGATTCATGGTCAGGATAGGGGGTGAATAGGACAAGTGATTTGGCTGCCATGTTCTAAGGTTGGGAGGAACCTGGTTGTTCCTTTTTTTGTTACACTAATTATCCAGATATGTTCCTCTACTTTCCTCTTATTATAATTGTATTGTTGGAATGATTATACATGTTTTCTACTTCTAGCTATATGTGCATATGAGAATAGGTGGAATTATAGAGTTGTTGTAAGGCACTTCTTGTAGAAATAATTTTGTACTACCAAATATTGTATCTACAGGATCATAACATGCTATCTGTTGTAGGAACCAGCTAATCCGCTAAAGAATATATCTAAATTAGTTACCACAAGTGATCTGTTATAGGAACAGAACTATCATATTAATGTATGAACTTATACAACGATTGAGTATTAACCGTGGTAGGCATAGAATGTAAATAGTAAATAGTGTGGTAAAGCCACCCTGTATTAGTCATGGCAAAGATAAATTTATCTGATACAAAGTAATATATTAACCAAAAAAAAATTACAAGCAAAAATTCTAAAAAACAATCCTACCTATCATAAGATCATATACTTACAAGATAATCAAGTTTTGTTTTCAACCCGTACAGATCCAAACCCAAATCGGGACTACTATGATAAATATTTACGAATCGTATATGTAGCTATATGAATACAGTTATGAATTTATGGATTTCATTTGGCAATCGATACAGTAGATGGCATAGAAATGGCATTGCACAATTATAAAGCTATGTACACATATCATGTAATTAATATGCAAACTTTCTAGCAAGTATATAGAACCCCCTACACAATCAACGTATCGAAAGAATGATTGTATATATATATATATATATATATATATATATATATATGTATGTATGTGTGTATGTATATATGTATGTATAAGTAAGTGCTCCGAAGATAATCACAGAGTGGCATCTTTAATATGCTTTACTCTGATAAACTCAGATCTTTTTAAATATCCAATGCTTAGATCCAGCCTAACTATTACAATTCCAGGATTGATCTGAAATTGGATCCAGAAGCCTGACAGGGCTTAAAAATGCTCAAAAATAAAAGTTCTTAGAATGTGACAAAACTAGTGTCATTGCGTCCGTCTCGTCTTCCTGATTTTGACAGTATATTTACTTCGTCAAACGGGCTCCGTATGAGAAAGTTATCGTGTTCTGATCGAAAGCCCAAACAGGTAAAAAGTCAAAGGTCAACTGGTCAAAGATTCAATGCTGATGTTAGCATGACATCAGCATGCTGACTGTGCAAGAGATGACGTGGCACTCTCTAGATGGTGGTGATTGGGAAAGTTCGCTGACAAGGTAGACATGTGGTAGGCAACTAGACCAGTCAATAGCTGACAAGTGGCATTAATCCGTCGAATGGGGAGATGCCACGTGGCCCAGTCATGGGAAGCCACATGGCACCCAGTCACCTTATCGACAGTGTGTGGCAATTTCCAAAAATTTTTTGTGGTCATGGGTTTTGAACCCACAACCAACCACCAAGCCTAAGCGCTTTCACATATGACCCAACACCAATGCGCCCACGTATCACTTGTTTAAACAAATGTATTTTAATTTATATAAGTTGATATATGTATTATGGACGGGGGAAAAGGGTCGGGGCTTAGCCCCAGCCCTCGGCGCCAACACACGACCACCCCATGGAACCAGGAGCGCGGAGGTGTTAAACCATCGCGGGTGTATGCGAATAGATCCATCACTTGGTCCATGGGTGGATCCCACAGGACCAGACCCTATCCCGACCCAAAAGGGCGTGTAGGTAAATGGTTATAACAGTTAGTCCGAGGTCATATGCCAATGCCAAGAGACCAGGAGCTGGAGCGCGAGGTAATGGGGCCAGCGCATGGGCGCGTGGCCACATGGTTGCCTCCATATGACCCAGAGCATGCGGATTGGGGGCTGCGCCCAATAATTTTTATGCAGTGGGTTTTATACTATAGTTTTGGGATTTTAATTGATATAATGCCTGATTTTATTGGATTTTCTCCATTTTTGGGAGATATTGGGCATTTTTGGAGCCCAAATTTTGGGAGGAAGTTGGAGATGAAAAACCAACTTCAAATCTATATAAATCAATCCTATTTGAGTCCATGAGAGAGCAATCAGAGAAGAGTTATGCTGAAGGGAAGCCAAGCCAAATCCATTTTTATCCAGGGAAGATTTTGAGGAGTAGACGATGTCGGGCCATTTCTGGGAGCTTCGCACGTTTGTTTTGCGTGCCAATTTATTTGCAGGGTTATTGAGATCTGGACGAACATGACCAGATCAATCTTGTAGCCAATTGGCACCACTGGGATGTATTTTTTAGCTCTTGAACAGAAATAAAGAAGCCTCCCCCACAGAGACAAAGGCCCGGAGACGTAGGCAAAGTTGTGTCGAACTCCATTATCAATCTGCGTGTTATGGTTTGTTGTCTATTATTTCATTTCACATATGCACATATGTATATGGCTGTCATAATTCCTCTTCTTTCCTCAGTCTTTCACTAAGTTTTATCGAATGGTTAATTAACGCATGCAAAATTAAAAATCAACCATAGTCATTAAAAGATTCATTTCTTATCACTAATACAAGACCCTGTGCTTGCGAGGGTACCCATTAGGGAGTCTTGGGCTCCTCCTCTCCTTTCGGTCTGGGGTGTTACTCATCTTGGCGCAACAATGAGATATAGTGAAGGAAAAGAATATACAATTTTCCCTTGCAGTGAAGGATGTGAGTCACATAACAAGATTGGGCCAAGATTTATTTCTAATTGCAAGTATTGAAATTGGAAGCCATAGAACAATTAACACTACCAAAATCTATCCAATGCCATCTGAGAATTAATGTAGTTAAGGAAGAAAAAATCCAGGGATCAACACTATGTCGAAACACTAGACTCGTATGACCATTGTAATATGCTCAGAATTTAAGTAAATGGGCACGAATAGGATGAACCTGAATGTTTTTAGTATAAAACACAGGGTACAAAGAATTTTTTTATCTACGCTTACGCCGAATGTTACTATCAAAAAGCTTTAAATTAATAAATTTCAGTATAAGAATTCGTCAGTTGTTGGGAAAATAGGGAACCAAAATCAAACCCAAGACCAGGAACTCAACGAGGGTAGGAAACCTTTTTCAAATCTTTCCAATGAGGTTTTTGTGTCATAAAATAAGAATAACTTACAGACACAACATGAATCCCTAACCTAATACAGACTTCTGGACCATAGTCTCGATGAAGCATAGCATGTGATAGAACTGAGAGAAATCAATGAATGTAGGGGACAACTAACAAACGGCTTACGAACAGAACATTATCTGTGTGAATTCGTCAAGAGGAAATACAAAGAATAAGAGACTGGGAAGCCTTGATGAGCAACTAAGTAGAGCATATAAAAATAGAAGAGTCACTTACCGGTAAGAAGAACAGTCTTGGGAGGAGCTCCAATGTCACCATTCTCTCCACGTCAAATGAACGCCAAGGAAACAAAGAGAAAACGCAAAGCTCGACTTTGGAACAACTTTCACAAAAATGACAGGTGAATAGCTATTGTAACCCTAAAGCATGAACCCCATGCAGAGTGAATGTTGAGGGTACAACAAGAAGTGTAGCCATGTGATGTAAGTGACTTGGCGCGTTTGGGTTGGATGGAGGTACAAGGTTGGCCCTCATTGTTTACCTACCTCCTTTAATGTTTGGTCTGAGGTTTAACTCTCGACTGTCATAAATCTCCTGTCACATTTAATGTATTTACAAAGTGAAGAATGGGTTTCATCGAAACCTACAATGTTAAAATCCTCAGTCTCCAACCACTACCCAATCCAATTAGCACGAGTTAGTTAGACTGCGCTTAAATCGGGTAGAGATAATCAATGGTTAGAATAGGGTATGTTTTCTAACCATAAAACCATTAGGTAGCGTTGTAAATGAAAGATATTCAACCAATAAAAGTGGTTTACAGAGGAAGCATGTTGATGACTTTGGTCACCTATTTGGAAGAGCCAACAACTTATGATAAAACCAGTGTATCTCTAAGATAAAACCCGACACCCAATGCATTGTGTATAAATTCATATACGTGGACTTGGAGTTTAGAATAGCGTGCATGTGTGGAGGTGCGTTTAGAGGAGAGGTTAGGATTATAACACTAGTACATATGACCAAATTTACGATGGTTGCTCGTTGATATTGCCACACTTATACGTCGTAATTTCCATGAACGCCGAGTTTTTTTTTCGTCGTAATAATTTCATCGCTATATCCAAGATCTAGGTGTGCATGGAAACATCGATGACATTAGCTAGCCACATGTCAGCAACTGCAATATTGGTTAACCTTCTTCATCGTCGCAATTACGATGTAATTTCGTCGCAATACCAATGAAGAAATGTGCCAAGCCAATAACTTGCGACGCGGCTGCTAAATGTGCAATGAAATTTCGTCGCAACTTGTGATGAAATTTCGTGATAATATCGATGAGTGCTCTTTCTCAAAACCATATTTACAATGGAATTGCTGTATATGCGACGAAACTTCGTGGAACAGTGCGACGAAAATCCCTCGCTATAGCAACGGTTATGGTAAAAAAATTCCGACGAAAGTTCGTCGATATTGCGACGATTACTGTAGGTTTAAAAAAAAAAAATTTACATGAAATATGGTATTACCATCTTACATTGTAATATGGTATGCCATATTACAATGTAATATGGTAATGCCATATTACATTTTAATATGCCATTACTTTTACATTGTAATATTCTAA
>JASDQU010306557.1:7065-18871 GCA_032191745.1 Picea mariana | reverse complement strand
GGCAGAAGCTTGCATCAGATAAATGCAGTCATGGATGGCCGGCAAGCTGACCACCAGTCCTCTGTGGTGGAAATTGAAGGTAAAATCAATAACACTCAAATTTATGTTTTAATTGATCCGGGAGATATGTTAAGTTATATCACTCCTGGTGTAGTAGAGTCAAATAAACTCAAGAAATTGAGACACGCAAAATAATGGCTGGTACAACTAGCAATAGGAACAAAAAGGAAAGTGGTTGACTTTATTCCTAATTATGAGTTTAGTTTAGGTGGTCAAAACATAAGACCAAATCTGAACATTCTACCACTAGGATCTTATGATGTGATTATTGGAATGGATTTGTTAGAACAACATAAAGAAGTACTAGATTGTTATGCAAAGACACTTAAGTATAAATATGAAAATGACACTACTAGGACAGTCCAAGGTATACAAAAACCAATATCAGTCAGACAAGTTTCAGCAATGCAATTCAAGAAATGCATGAGAAAGGGTTGTCAAGTTTATGCCATCCAAGTAACAAAACCTATTAGAAAAAGAAGATGAACCCAACTTGGAAGACTTTTCTTTTCTATGTGACTTTAGAGATGTGTTTGTAGATGATATACCTGAACTACCCCCATGGAGGGAGATAGAATTTTCTATCGACCTTCTACGTGGTTCAGCCCCTATCTCTAAAGCACCTTACCGAATGAGTTTGTTGCAATTGACAGAACTAAAAATTCAACTACAAGAATTATTGGATAAAGAGTATATCAGACCGAGTGTTTCACCTTGGGGAGCACCAGTCCTCTTTGTGAAAAAGAAAGACGGCACTCTAAGACTATGTATCGATTATAGACAATTAAACAAAATGACTATTAAGAACAAGTACCCCTTACCTAGGATAAATGACTTGTTCGATCAAGTAGGTGGGGCAAAGATCTTTTCAAAGTTGGATTTACGATCTGGTTATCACCAAGTTAGGATAAAAGATGAGGACATAAGCAAAACATATTTTCGAACAATATATGGACATTACGAATTTGTAGTTATACCTTTCGGACTCACTAATGTGCCAACCACATTTATGTGTTTAATGAACAGTATTTTCAGTCAGTATTTGGACAAATTCGTATTGGTATTTATTGACAATATTTTGGTCTATTCTAAAATAGAAGAAGAACACGAAGAACACTTAAGAATATTTCTGCAAACTTTAAGGAAGCACAAGTTGTATGCTAAATTCGATAAGTGTGATTTTTATCAGAAGAAAATACAGTACCTAGGACATGTAATATTTGCAGAAGGTATTGCAGTTGATCCTGAGAAAATAAGGGCCATTATGGAATGGCCAGTACCGAAGGATGTAGCGGTAATCCGGTCATTCATGGGAATCACTGGATATTACCACATATTTATAGATGGATTTTCCAAAATTGCTTACCTTATCACATCACCACAAAAGAAAGGGACCAAGTTTAACAGGTCATAGAAATGTCAAGACGGTTTTAATAAGTTAAAGGAATCATTAACAACTGCACCCATTTTAAAGGTAGCAGATCTAGACAAAGACTTCACTGTCTGTGTAGATGCAAGTAAAGAAGGACTAGATGGTGTCCTAACCCAATAAGGGCATGCCATTTTCTATGAGTCCCGAAAACTAAAGGAACATGAACGAAATTACGTCACTCATGACTTATAATTGGCAGTTGTAAGACACGCCTTAAAAATGTGGCGACACTACATAATGGGCAAAAAGTTTCTGTTATTGACTGACAACAGTGGTGTGAAATTTTTGTTTAGCCAGCCAGACCTTAACGCAAGACAAGCAAGGTGGATAGCCTTCTTGAGCGAATACGATTTTGAGGTAATACATATCAAGGGTAAATAAAATAAAGTAGTTGATGCTTTAAGAAGAAGAGTTCATGGTTTATTTGAAATAAATGTTAGCAGGGAAGAAAGCAATCTTGAGGAGAGGATGAAGACTATAGGTAACAACGAAAAGAAGTACACTCAAACAGTAGCAGAGCTATAGGAAACTACAAGGAATTCAGACAAATCAGATCTAAGTATTGATAAAAATGGTCTACTATGATTTAAAAATAGAATATACATACCAGATTCGGTAGAATTAAAGTTAACATTTCTGGATGAAGTGCATAAGAAACCATATTTTGGTCATCCAGGATACTAGAAAATGATAACAAAACTTGGAAAATTATTTTATTGGCCTAATATGAAGGGTGAAATAGAAAAATACTTAGCTAAGTGTCAATATTGTCAGCAGGTAAAAGTCAAACAACAGCATCCAGCCCATACCGGTGCTGGAATGCAAATGGGAGACCATATCGCTGGACTTTATTACAGGTTTGCCTAAAAATCAGAAATAGAATGATTCTATTATGGTGGTAATTGATAAACTTAGCAAGTCTGAACACTTTATTGCTATAAAGTTTACCTTTAAAGCTATTAACATCGTTGAATTATTCATGAAAGAAATTTTTAGACTGCATGGTATTTCTAAAATGGTGATTTCAGATAGAGACGTAAAATTTACATCTGTTTTTTGGAAAGAATTGTTTGCAGGGCTAAATACTAATTTGAATTTAAGTACGAGTTATCATCCACAAACAGATGGAAAGACTTAATGAACAAACCAAATCATTGAAGATATGCTATGCATGTACGTAAGAACAAAACCAAGCAAGTGGGAAGACTACGTGCACTTGGTAGAATTTGCATATAACAATGGGTACCAAACTTCAATTAGCTAAAATTGGGTATGGCAGAAAGTGTACAACTCCAATTATATGGGATAAACAAGTTGACAAACTCGTGGTCGGACCAGATATGCTCCAAGAAATGGAGAATACAGTAAGAAAGGTACAACAAAACTTAAAAGAGGCACATGACAGACATAAGAGTTATGCAGACCAGAAAAGAAGACACTTGGAATTTCAAGTGGGGGACCATGTTTACTTGAAAGTCAAAGCCCAGAAAATTTCACTGAAGTTAGGAAATTGTGCCAAGTTGGCACCTAGGTTTTGTGGGCCCTTTGAGATACTAGCTCGAATTAGACCCGTAGAATACCAACTTGTACTTCTAGCCAATCTAAAAATTCATAATGTATTTCATGTTTCTTTGTTGAAGAAGTATGTTCATGACCCTACTCATATGAGTTTAAGGTAGAACCAATACACATTCTAGACCTGAGAGAAATATCACTTCGAAGCAGAGTCGTCACTCAGGTAAAGGTGCAATAGAAGCACTTTAGCCCTGAGGAGGCCACTTGGGAGATGGAGGGAGATTTGTTAAAATCTCATCCAACCTTGTTCCAAGGAAGGAATGAACATTGAGGACAATGTTTTATTAAAGGGGAAAACGATGTGACATCCCCAAAAATAACTTATTTCGTTTTTGGTAAATTCAAAATTGGAAAATTCTTGCCATTTTTGGCAATTCCGAAATTAGAATTTAATTAATAGTAATTAATGATTATGATTGTTAGGCAGAGACCTGATTTGACCCAACTAAATTCTTGACTATGACACTTGTATGAAACATAATATTTTATAATTATTGTTGGAAGACAAATGGAACAGCCATGTTGAAATCAATTGACCATGACTCCATGAGTGGGGAACATGTTGGAACTACCTCAGGGATGATTGTTACAAGTGGAAAATCAGGAATTTGACCATGGGAAGCCCCTGAAAATCAAGGATTTGAAAATATGGGAAAATTCCCAAGGGAGGGAAAAAGACCTAGGCAAAAAAAAAATTTGAGATATATAGCATATGTGAGGAGGTATGACGTTACCTACTATGCGGGGAAAGAAATATATCTCTTGTTGTTATGAACACTACGGGCTGAGTGTGAGGCAAGGAGAGGACTGTTGAGACTAAAGAGAATTTGTTGAGAAGGAGTTCCAAGTTATCCCTCATGGATTCATGGTCAGGCTAGGGGGTGAACAGGACAAGTGATTTGGCTACCCTGTTCTAAGGTTGGGAGGAACCTGGTTGTTCCTTTTGTTGTTACAGTAATTATCCAGATATGTTCCTCTACTTTCCTCTTATTATAATTGTATTGTTGGAATGATTATACATGTTTTCTAATTCTAGCTATATGTGCATATGAGAATAGGTGGAATTATAGAGTTGTTGTAAGGCACTTCTTGTAGAAATAATTTTGTACTACCAAATATTGTATCTACGGGATCATAACATGCTATCTGTTGTAGGAACCAGCTAATCCACTAAAGAATATATCTAAACTAGTTACCACAGGTGATCTGTTATAGGAACAAAACTATCATATTAATGTATGAACTTATACAACGATTGAGTATTATCCGTGGTAGGCATAGAATGTAAATAGTAAATAGTGTGGTAAAGCCACTGTGTATTAGTCGTGGCAAAGAAAAATTTATCTGATACAAAGTAATAAATTAACCAAAAAAAAATTACAAGCAAAAATTCTAGAAAACAATCCTACCTATCATAAGATCATATACTTACAAGATAATCAAGTTTTGTTTTCAAACCGTACAGATCCAAACCCAAATCAGACTACTATGATAAAGATTTCTGAATTGTATATCTAGCTATATGAATACAGTTATGAATTTATGCATTTCATTCGGCAATCGATATAGTAGATGGCATAGAAATGGCATTGCACAATTATAAATCTATGTACACATATCATGTAATTAATATGCAAACTTTCTACCAATTATATAGAACCCCCTACACAATCAACGTATCTAAAGAATGGTTGTGTGTGTGTGTATATATATATATATATATATATATATATATATATAACTCTCTTACTCGGTCATGAAGGCAAGTAACAGAAGTAAAAATATATTACTAAAGCAAACAAATATTCACCCATAGAGATAACCCTCTAGTATAAATCCTTCTAGCCATTAAGTTGCCTAGGAATCTCCTTGAAAGGGATGAGTTGGAACTCGAGTACCTCTTATGCAGGTGGCAGAAGTCGGCCTCCATAAATCTCGCATGGCCAAATCCCCTCCCCAAGATTGCGCTAATTACCATCAATAATTATTCAACAAAGATAAGGCAATTAAAAGAAACGAGTAATAATAGGAAAAGATATGCAGAGTCATACTTAACTTTAAGTGGACGGATCCAATATCCCTCATTGTTGCACCGATCTGAGTAACACCCCAGACCGAAAGGAGAGGAGGAGCCCAAGACTCCCTAATGGGTACCCTCACAAGTACAGGGTCCCGTATTAGTGATAAGAAATGAATCAATATATATATATATATATATATATATATATATATATATAATATAGTGAAGGAAAAGAATATACAATTTTCCCTTGCAGTGAAGGATGTGAGTCGCATAACAAGATTGGGCCAAGATTTATTTCTAATTGCAAGTATTGAAATTGGAAGCCATAGAACAATTAACACTACCAAAATCTATCCAATGCCATCTGAGAATTAATGCAGTTAAGGAAGAGAAAATATAGGGATCAACACTGTGTCGAAACACTAGACTCGTATGACCATTGTAATACGCTCAGACTTTAAGTAAATGGGCATGAATAGGATGAACCTGAATGTTTTTAGTATAAAACACAAGGTACAAAGCATTTTTTTATCTGCGCTTACGCCGAATGTTACTATCGAAAAACTTTCAATTAATAAATTTCAGTCATAAGAATTCGTCGATTGTTGGGAAAACAGGGAACTAAAATCAAACCCAAGACCAGGCACTCAACCTGGGTAGGAAACCTTTTTCGAATTTTTCCAATGAGATTTTTGTGTCATAAAATAAGAATAGCATGAATCCCTAACCTAATACGGATTTCTGGACCATAGTCTCGGTGAAGCATAGCATGTGATAGCACAGTGAGAAATCAATGAATGTAGGGGACAACTAACAAACGGCTTATGAACAGAACACTATTTGTGTGAATTCGTTGGGAGGAAATACAAAGAACAAGAGGCTGGGAATGCTTGATGAGCGACTGAGTAGAACATATAACAATAGAAGAGTCACTTACCGGTAAGAAGAATAGTCTTGGGAGGAGCTCCAATGTCACCATTCTCTCCACGTCAAATGAATGCCAACGAAAAAAAGAGAAAACCCAAAGCCCGACTTCAAAACAACTTTCATAAAAATGACAAGCTAATAGTTATTGTAACCCTAAATCATGAACCCCACGCAGAGTGAATGTTGAGGGTACAATGAGAAGCGCAGCCATGTGATGTAAGTGACTTGGCACATTTGGGTTGAATGGAGGTACAAGGTTGGCCCTCGTTGTTTACCTACCTCCTTTAATGTTTGGTCTGAGGTTTAACTCTCGACTGTCATAAATCTCCTGTCACATTTAATGTATATACAAAGTGAAGAATGGGTTTCCTCGAAACCTACGATGTTGAAATCCTCAGTCTCCAACCACTACCCAATCCAATTATCATGAATTAGTTAGACTGCGCTTAAATTGGGTAAAGATAATCAATGGTTAGCATAGGGTTTTTTTTATAACCAGAAAACCATTAGGTAGCATTGTAAATGAAAGATACTCAACCAATCAAAGTGTTTTATAGAGGAAGCATGTCGATGACTTTGGTCACCTATTTGGAAGAGCCAACAACTTATGATAAAACCAGTGTATCTCTAGGATAAAACCTAACACCCAATGCATTGTGTATAAATTCATTTACGTGGACTTGGAGTTTAGACTTGCGTGCATGGGTGGAGGTGCGTTTAAAGGAGAGGTTAGGATTCTAAGCCCTATGCCTATGTTTTAATTTTCAAATTAATACCAAGTATAAACTTATAACCACATACAAATGTTAGTGTGACCTAAACGAACATTGAAAGAAAATGCTAAATTGTGGGTCTATCATTTTGGAAAAAGAGAAATTAGGCACATTGGATATCAAAGTTTAACAATGGAAATAAAAGGTTATTTCTTTATTATAAGTTTGTCTTTAAGAAATTGAAGGTTAATGTCCCTTAGAAGAAGAAAAAAAATTATGACGAATTTGAGTTACATTACATATGGTATCAGAGCAAAGGTTACAACACTGGACCTTGAATTGAACTACGTTTTTTATTGAGAACAGATTTTATGTCTATATAAAATCTAACAAACCATTATTGTTACAAACATAAAACCCTTTTTTGTTTTGTGTTAATCATGGAAGCACATGATGACGCAGAGATTAGACTTGAAGGGAATCCCAAACAAATACTTCCTAAAGATCTAAGACAGAATAGTGATGGGAGCTCACCCACTGAAGTTCTAGAAACAATGAGAAATCTCATCGTTGAGATGCAAGTTTTCAAAGTAGACAATGAGAAACTGAAAAAGGCACAGTAGGAACAACAGAAAATAAATGAAGTCCTGCTACGTAGTATAGTGACAAAGAAAAGACCAAAGGACGATAGCCATGAAGAAGAGGTCAACAAAAGGGCCTCCAATAATTCTTGTCCTGAAGCAGAAAAAGGGGACAGCTCATCTAAAGGTACACCTTCAGCTGAAGATAAAACAAAAACAGACAGAAAAAGGAAAGAGGTAGACCACCTTGAGGGAGAATTTAAGAAAATCAAACCATATACCTTTGATGGGGAATCCCGAACAGGGGAAGAAGTTGAAGCACGGTTACTAGACATCAAGAAATATTTCCAGATATACAACTTTTCCAGCAATATGAAAGTTAGGATAACCATCTATAATCTGAAAGGAAAAGCCAGCATTTGGTGGCAAGACCTGAAATTGGCCAAGGGTCTAAAGGAGAAACAGATGGAATGGTATGACTTTAAGAAACAGTACTTATCTGAAAGTTACTATGAAATAAAAATGAAAGAATTTTGTGAGTTACAACTTGGTCAAATGGCTATGGAAGATCTGATAAACAAGTTCCTGGAATTACTAAGGTTTGTACCATATATCCAGGAGGATAAAGTAAAAATCCAACGATTCCTAAGTTGTCTACCACAGTCTTACAAGGATATAATCGAGTTTGATAACCCCAGTCCTTGAGTGAGTTGTTCAGGAAAGATCAAATGTCTTACGACCAATACAAACAGCAGACGGAATTTCCCAAAGCTTGGAATGATAAGAAACAAGACTTAATGAACCAGCAGAAGAAGGGATACCAGCCAGCTCCTTATCGGAACGCAGCAAAAAGCTTTCCCAGAAAATATTTTCACTCCAAAAATCCAAATACGCAAGGCAGCGCTAAACCGGTAAATCTAGGAACAAAGAAGTTTGGGTACAGTCCTCGCGAACCACTAAAGTGTTGGGAATGTGAAGAACCTCATCTAAGGAGGAACTGTCTGCATTTAAATTCAGCAAACATAATTGTTGTTCATAATTTGCAGGAAGCCTCGACAGCAGGTGATGTGGGCAGAAGCTTGCATCAAATAAATGCAACTGTGGATGGTCGGCAAGCTAACCACCAGTCCTTTGTGGTTAGCTTGAAGGTAAAATCAATAACACTCAAATTTTTGTTTTAATTGATCCTGGAGCTATGTTAAGTTATATCAACCCTAGTGTAATAGAGTCAAATAAACTCAAGAAATTGAGACACACAAAATCATGGCTGGTACAACTAGCAACAGGAAGAAAAAGGAAACTGATTGACTTTATTCCTGATTATGAGTTCAATTTAGGTGGTCAAAACATAAGAACAAATCTGAACATTCTACCGCTAGGATCTTATGATGTAATTATTGAAATGGATTGGTTAGAACAACATAAAGCAGCACTAGATTGTTATGCAAAGACACTTAAATATAAAGACGAAAATGACACTACTAAGACAGTCCAAGGTATACAAAAACCAATATCAGTCAAAAAAAATTCAGCAATGCAATTCAAGAAATGCAGGAGAAAGGGTTGTCAAGTTTACGCCATCCAAGTAACAAAACTGTTAGAAAAAAAAAGATAAACCCAACTTGGAAGACTTTGTTTTTCTACATGACTTTAGAGATGTGTTTGTGGATGAGATACCTAAACTACCCCCACGGAGGGAGATAGACTTTTCTATCGACCTTCTACCCGATTTAGCCCCTATCTCTAAAAAACCTTACCGAATGAGTTTGCCAGAATTGACAGAACTAAAAATTCAACTACAAGAATTATTGGATAAAGAGTATATCAGACCGAGTGTTTCACCTTGGGGAGCACTAGTCCTCTTTGTGAAAAAAAAAGACGACACTCTTATTAAGAACAAGTACCCCTTACCTAGGATAAATGACTTGTTCGATCAAGTAGGTGGGGCAAAGATCTTTTCAAAGTTGGATTTACGATATGGTTATCACCAAGTTAGGATAAAAGATGAGGACATAAACAAAACAACTTTTCAAACAATATATGGACATTACAAATTTGTAGTTATACCTTTCGGACTCACTAACGCACCAGCCACGTTTATGTGTTTAATGAATAGTATTTTCAGTCAGTATTTGGACAAATTTATATTGGTATTTATTGACGATATTTTGGTCTATTCTAAAACAGAAGAAGAACACGAAGAACACTTAAGAATAGTTTTGCAAACTTTAAGGAAGCACAAGATGTATGCTAAATTCGATAAGTGTGATTTTTATCAGAAGAAAATGCAGTACCTAGGACATGTAATATCTGTAGAAGGTATTGCAGTCGATCCTGAGAAAATAAGAGTCATTATGGAATGGACAGTACCGAAGGATGTAGCATACATCCGGTCATTCATGGGAATCACTAGATATTACCGTAGATTTATAGAGGGATTTTCCAAAATTTCTTACCTTATCACATCGCCACAAAATAAAGAGACCAAGTTTAACTGGTCACAGAAATGTCAAGACAGTTTTAATAAGTTAAAGGAATTATTAACAACCACACCCATTTTAAAGGTAGCAGATCCAGACAAATACTTCATCGTCTGTGTAGATGCGAGTAAAGAAGGACTAGGTGGTGTCCTAACCCAAGAAGGGCATGTCATTTTCTATGAGTCCTAAAAACTAAAGGAACACGAGCGAAAGCGATCTTGAACAGAGGATAAATATTGCAGGTAACAATGACGAGAATTACTCTCAAACAGTAGCAGAGTTACAGGACACTACAGGGAATTTAGACAAATCAAATCTAAGTATTGATAAAAATGGTCTAATATGATTTAAAAACAGAATATAAATACAAGATTCGACAGAATTAAAGTTAACAGTTATTGATTAAAAGCATAAGAAACCGTATTCTGATCATCTAGGATACCAGAAAACGATAACAGCACTTAGAATATTATTTTATTGGCCTAATATGAAGGGAGAAATAGCAGAATACTTAGCTAAGTGTGAATATTGTCAGCAGGTAAAAGTCGAACACCAGCATCCAGCCAGCCTATTACAGCCCTTACCGGTGTCAGAATGGAAATGGGAGACTATATCGTTGGACTTTATTACAGGTTTGCCTAAAACTCAGAAACAAAAAGATTCTATTATGGTGGTAATCGATAAACTTAGTAAGTCTGGACACTTTATTCCTATAAAGTCTACTTTTAAAGATATTAACATCATTGAAATATTCATCAAAGAAATTTTTAGACTACGTGGTATTCCTAAAATGGTGATTTCGTATAGAGACGTAAAATTTACATCTGCTTTTTGGAAAGAATTATTTGTAGGGCTAAATACTAATTTGAATTTCAGCACAAGTTATCATCCACAAACGGAAGGACACGTTGAACAAACAAACCAAATCATTGAAGATATGCTCCACATGTACGTAAGAACAAAACCAAGCAAGTGGGAAGACTACCTGCACTTGGTAGAATTTGCATATAACAATGGGTACCAAACTTCAGCTAAATTGAGCTTCTTCGAGGTATTGTATGGCAAAAAGTGTACAACTCCAATTAGCTAGGATAACCTGGTTGACAGACTCATGGTCGGACCAGAAATGCTCCAAGAAATGTAGAATACGATAAGAACGGTACAACAGAACTTAAAAGAGGCACGGGACAGATAGAAGAGTTCTGCGGACAAGAAAAGAAGACACTTAGAATTTCAAGTGGGAGATCATGTTTACTTGAAAGTCAAAGCCCGGAAAAGTTCACTGAAGTTAGGAAATTGTGCCAAGTTGGCACCTAGGTTTTGTGGGCCCTTCGAGATACTAGCTCTAATTGGACCCGTAGAAAACCAACTTGCACTTCCAGCCAATCTAAAAATTCATAATGTATTTCATGTTTCTTTGTTGAAGAAGTATGTTCATGACCCTACTCATATGATCGATTGGAACTTGATGCAGGTGGAACCAGAAGGCAAGTTCTAGGCAGAACCTCTGGGAATTCTCGACCGAAGAGAAATAGCACATCGGAACAGAGTCGTCGCTCAGGTAAAGGTCCAATGGAAGCACTTTAGCCCTGAGGAGGCCACTTGGGAGTTGGAGGGAGATTTGTTGAAATCTCATCCAACCTTGTTCCAAGGAAGGAACGAACACTGAGCACAGTTTTTTATTGAAGGGGGAAAGGATGTGACATCCCCAAAAATAATTTATTTTTAAGCTTGAGATTTCTTAGAAAATTTATTCCATTTTTGGTAAATTTGAAATTGGAAAATTCTTTCCATTTTTGGCAATTTCGAAATTCGAATTTAATTAATTGTAATTAATGATTATGATTGTTGGGAAGAGACCTGATTTTACCCAACTAGCTTCTTGACTATGACACTTTTATGAAACAGAATATTTTATAATTATTGTTGGAATACAAATGGAACAGCCATGCTGAAATCAGTTGACCATGACTCCATGAGTGGGGAACATGTTGGAACTACCTCAGGGCTGATTG
>JASDQU010306556.1:43212-55751 GCA_032191745.1 Picea mariana | reverse complement strand
TTCAGAGCCTCATTGTACTCATATTCTTGCGAATGCGAGTAGCCGTCACATCTCTTCTCAGAGATAAGCTACCACCATTCTAGCGAGTCTTTCACTCTGTATTTTTACAGTCTATGTACATTTCTTTCATTAATAGAAATAGTGTATTATTGTATCTCTGTGTTTATGGTTGCATCTCTGATATATTTCTGTTATATTATTGAATATATGCGATATATCTGTGCATTTCTTTATTATATCTCCGATCTCATTTCGTGCCGAAAATAATCCAGATCAGCCTGGTGCTATGAAATGCACTACGTAATGTGCTACAGAAATTATGTTCTAAGACTGTTGAACTGGTATTTTTGACCAGTTGACTTCTAGGAGGATTTTTGGGTGAACCAAGATGAATTTTCAAAATCCAAAGGAGGTTATTTTCAATCACGGACCCAGTAACATTAACCTATTTCATTTTTCGCACAGGTGTCACGGATTGGGATATTCGAAGGAATCTTTGAGCCCTATGTTTTCAGTTTTCATGATTTCTTGTTTGAGACATGTATTCCAGCCAGATGGAGATGAATTTCAAGAAACCGAGATAGGTTTTTCTTTATAACGAGCTTATATAAAAAAAACTTTCTCATATTTTACACATCTATTATATTTTGATAATTACAAGTGGTATTTTGAATCCTATTTTTCATAATTTCGCCTCCTGAAAAGCAGGAAATCAGTTAAAACATATCATTCTTTGTTTCCTGTTTCTATTTTGGGAAATGGCTTGGAGTTAGAATTGGTGAGCTGGAAAGGACCTATATTTCTATATATTCATTTTACAAGAGGAGAAGAGGGTTGGATTCATGAGCCAAGAGAGGCTAGAGAGAGTAGGAGCAGTATTAGTGTTCATTTGTAAGCCTAAGGGCATGTTTGTAATGCCATTTTCTGCCATTAAAGATTCATGAGAGATTTTATCACATTGTCCTCTGTGTTTTTACATTTCTTTGTTATATTCTTTCTTGAATATATTTTAGGTTTTTAGGATCATAGTTACCATTGATTGATCTATTCACGAACAACAGAGGATATGTTGTTGCTTTCCCATTAAATCATTGTTCATTGTTTAAGCAAATATTTTATTTGTTGCAGAAAGGATCTCTGCATAATGGATGTTCTTCCTTTTTTCATATTCACTATGCTTCTACTCATCATTATATATCCCTTTTTCTGATATACAGTTTGATTTCCTTTGATATGTAGGATGTTATGACTCCATGCCCAATGGAATGCTTCTGCAGAATTTTTGCTTCCCTCTCCCTTTCTTTCTCATCTTGTTGATCCACCTACTCAAACCATTTTAATCCATTTACATTTTGATGGGTAATAGGATTATCCTCTAGCAGTTTGAGGGTGACTCTCAGTGCTAACATGGAGGATTGATCGGTTTCCTATATATTTGATTGTGAAGTGTCACAATACTTAGGAGTGGGGAAGGGGTTTCCTGAGCTAAAAAGAATGTTAAAAATTGCTCATCTATATTGCAAGCCCATGAGAAGAGGAAGTGGGATCTTTGTCAAATTCTGTCATATTTTTTTTCAATATCTCAGCCTATTATATCAACAATCGTTTGTGTTGGCATGATAAGATTTATACTACCGATATGTATAATTTATAATCCTGCTGTGCATTTTTTAATCTATGTTTATATCTAATGCAAGGGAAGACTGATTACGCTCAAATATTCTTTGTGACAGTGATATTTTGATGATAGTGCAAGTGAGAAAGACCACTAAAGATGGATGTTACAATCCTATCCATGCTCATCCTATCCATGATCTTGTTCACCATGCTTGCCAGCAATCCTCCGATCCAAGTACCATGGGAAAATGTTTGCTTACTATTGTATAAGTTTTACCCATATGGAGGACCGGATGGAGTGCCATATGGAGGACCGGATGGAGTGCCATATGGAGGACCGGATGGAGGTCTGGATAAGGTATTGCATACAATGTAAATGTGATTTTCACAATCTCTTTCAGGTATGAGTTTGATTACGTCTATTGAATTACTTGGTGTATTTTTAAATTAAATTTATAAATTCATTTTATGATCAAATGTCCAAGTCTTCGACTTGGACATTGATTAAATATCTTATACGATTTCACTTTACCTTCAAAGTACAAACCATTCAAATTTAAATCATGCGCAATCATGACCACACATGGCGCTTGTGTATGAGGAATACACCCACGATTCAACCGTTTCCATATCAATTGTGCATCAAGGCAAGGGCACTTTGTCTATGTCACTCATTCTCTGCCTGCTATATCGCTCATCCTCTATCGCTATCGTGCTCATCCTCTGCCCGATTTTGGGCTCCTGCTCATCCCTTTCTCTGCAAACATGCCTAATCGTCATGAAAAATCAACTCCCATGACATAGCTATAACTGGGTGTTTAAGACTAAGTATCAAAATGTCTCTGATGCTAAGGGATATTCGAGAGGGTGGATTAAAGACAAGTTGATCAACCCATTGATCGTCATCACCAGACTTATTACCTGTGAAGGTAAGTACTCTGTTTTCAAAGCCTGCCACTTTCGCCTTTTGGCCCATTTTCAATTTGGAAAACCCTTGAATTTTCCCTTCTATTTTCTGAAAAGTATGAAGAATATGTCCTCCCAAGTCCGCAAAAACTTGGCAAACCCTCACCACAGCTTATTTCACCATGGCCTAATTAAATTTCTTATCATATCAGAATTGAAGAAACAGGGCAAAACATGGGAATATTTCCTCTACCAGTTTTTGAATCCCCATCTCACAGTTAAGACAAGAAAGAAGTCGATTGATCCAAGGACTGTTACTCCACCTAACCCTCAATCCCCTAAGACTATGAACCCTCTAGTTAAAACTATCTCACTATCTGATAAGAAAGCCAAGAAAATTGTTGGTGATCATCCTATCTCCCTGTCTAATAAGAAAGCCGAGAAAACTATTGATCCCCCTATCTCTTCACCTGATAAGAAAGCCAAGAAAACTATTGATTCCCCTATCTCTTCACCTGGTAAGAAATTTAAGAAACCTACTAATGATTCCCAGTTATCCCCAACACCTATTGATTCTAAACCAAAGAAACTATAGGATTCATTTCATCAATAATTTCCTTTGGTTCCTACAAAGAGGAGAGGGGCTAATCGATTCAAGGGGAAATCCTTTCGAAGGAGCACTCGAAGTACAAGTGGCAAGCCCAACATAAAACCTCCAAGTACCTCAGATCCCATTCAATTGTCCCCCGACCATGACTCCGAATGAGAGCTCCCATAAAAAACTTAAAGAGAATTCTAAGCCTGATAAAGAGATCAAATATGAACTTATCACACCGAGTCTTCCTTGAAAAGACATTGTTACCCCCTCTTCCCAGATTCCTACACCTTCTTCTAAATTTTACATACCTTCTACATCTACTAAGGAGCCTAAGCCTTCCTCTCTTGAGCCATATGATCAAGCCCCAACTATTGAGAAATTGCAAAAAGAGAATGCTCAGCTTCTACAACATCTGGCAAAACGTGAAACCATGGATCGTCATTTGCACCATGACAATGTTGTCCTGCAAGCAAAGGTAAACTCTCTTCAGTGATTGTTTGATCAGATGACTACCACCAATCACAGTCTCAGGATGCAGTTGAAGCATCGTAAAAGGTCTAAGCCAAAGTCTCTAGGACATGAGGGGGTGGCCTCTAAAGCTAAAATACCCCCTCCTTCACGAGTATAACTATGTCTCGCGACCCATTTTTGTTGCAGAAGTACCTACAAACTCTTAGGCATGGGAGAAATGTTGATTTAGTGTTTTTCCTATTTTCCGATGCCCAAATCTCTTTTGTATATGGAAGTTATACGCTCTATTCTTTTATTTAGTTCTTTTCAAAGCTATTATCAGGTTTTGTTCATCAATTTGCCATGGGACAACATGAGGTAAGTGTAATCCTTGTTTTGTGATGATTTTATGTTAGTTTATCTCCAATTGAGTGATTACGATTTATTAATATTTCTTGTTTGCTTGCAACATGCCAAAAACGTGATATGACCCTCGATCCAACCCTCAATCTGACCCTCGATCCGACCCTCAATCCGGCCCTCGATCCAACCCTCAATCTAGTCCTCGATCTGGCACTCGGACCACAGCGCAGTTGGCGATTGGCATATTGGTGGGCTTCTCTGGGCGAATTAGAGACATGGGTTTTGTGCTTGCTCACGCCCTCCAGCTATGGAACCTGTCGCATTCAGATTTGAGCAGTTGCATCGACCACTATTTTGAGCGCACAAAGTTGTTGAAGGAGATGCGTTATGTTGCTAAAACTTAATGAAATTTTGCTTTTAGAGAGTGTTGACCCTTTCAATGGTCAACCTCTCAAACTATGTACACAATCTATATTTAATTGCTCGTATATGCCACCAGAGACACGATTTTTATATACATACATAAATTATCTTGGATTTTCCTTGTAAACTTTGTTTTGGTGATTAATATTAATGCTATGCTAATTATGTGACTGCATTTTTATATTGGAGTATTGCCACGACCGTCTGGGGGCCCCACTAGTGGTTTGGGTAGCTTGTCCATATCAGCGTATATTTACATTTTTCGCATTTGGCTTTCATAGCTTTCTAACTTCAGGTTACTTGTCCAAATTGTGTTACTGTGTATATCTCATTCTAACTTGTAGATTTCTCCTTGGATTGTATGTGTAGTACAGAGCACTCGTAGTTGTTCATACTTACTTGTTTATATTCTAACATATAACATCTTGTTATGTAGGTTATAATTTATTAATGGGCATGTGTTTATAAATGTTTAATTGTGCCATTATCGCTTTATTTCCTATTTTATACACTATCAATCACTTTGCAGATTATCTATTTAGGAAGTGTCTACTTCACTAAGTTATAATTTTCAATTACTATATGTAGGTTTGCAAAAATTGTCGAGTCTATCTCTAGCATCAGTATGATAGGATAAGAGTTGATGTTAAGTTATGATTTTTAGTTATATCTTGTAGGTTTGCATGAATTACTAACTCTGTATAGAATATTTTCGAGTATTAGTGTGATAGAAGAAGTGTTGATTTCAAATCTCTTCTGCACAATGTTTGTAGAATGTTCATAGACTATATTGATTACGAGAACATGTAATGTTGTTTTCATAATGGAAAATCTCTCCACAAATTGTCTTATTCATTCACTGCATTTATCTGTAGAAGTTAGCATTGATTTAATCCCATTTGAATTGTCAGTAGTGATTAGATGCCATCGTGGCATAATCCGCCACCGTAGACATAATCATTACATTTGAATGTTGTTACAACACTCTTGCTTTCAATTAAGTAGATTAAAGATAAAGTTTGTTTCTTGTAGGATAAAAGAAATTATGATTTTTTATATATGCTTTCAAAATAGAGTTCACTTTATAAAGTTGATTATGATATATTTCTTACTTATTCAAAGATTGCTTGTTCATTCAGAGGGTTTCTTACTTAGATTAACAGTTCATAGTCATAGATTGCTTAAAGCTCACTAGTTAAATATTGGTTTGTATATTTAACATAGAATGTGTTGCTTAAATGGATTTTAAAATCATCTTTCAAAGTAGAATGGTAGATTGACAAAGAGTGTTGATTATTAGGGTAAACCGTCCTTTTGGCTAGATACTCTTTCCTTTAGTTGTTCCTTTTTTCGGCCTTGACTTGTGTTTTGTCACAACTCTAAGTCGACTTACCTTGGTCGATGATTTAATTGAGGGAAATTAGTACATATAGTTTACCCATCAAGGTAGAATATATGCGCAAAAAGAGGAAGTATACCAGGAAAAACCCAGTTATCACCTTGACGAAGGATGATGTTGAATTCGACGCAGACAAGATCCAGGATAGGGAGGAAGAATTTTTCTGGGTTGCATAGGCACAAAGAGAAGAGATCATGGAGAAACTCATAGAAGTCCATGAAACTCTATGACAATTACAGAGTCAAGCAGTACCACAGGCCACAACGTAGTGACATGAAAAGACACAACGACCCCCTGCACAAAAATAAGGAGAGGAGACAGTTTAGTTGGTAGTGCAAGTCAGGGACACATTCGCAGTCACTCGCCAAATGATCAAAATGGATCAAGAGACTGCGCAGAAACCCATGGGGTAAATTGATCAATTTGAAGTAGTCATGGCATAGATACCCACCAAGGCATTATACAGACTCCAAGATAGTATAATGAAAGAAGTACAATCCAGATCCTGCGCGAATGCAACTAACTTGGAGGTGGGTAGGAGAGTCACCGAAATGTTATAAATCACTTGCAACCAAATGACCTCAGAGAAAGAGGAGGATAAATAACACGTTGGCAAGCTAGAGTAGGGGATAATAGCGGTATACGATTTCATATCATACAATGTGAAAGCACCAGAGAGGAGCGCAGAATAAAAGATAAAAATTATTTCACAGACGATTGAGGGATGTAGGCAGGAAATTGAGGAGCTAAAATAAAAGATTAATCCTACGAATCCTCCTCAGGTTCAAGAACAGAGAGAAAAAAAATCCACACTCTAGATAGTGGATATGAAAAAAGAAGCAAGGGAAGTTGCAGAGATGTTCGACAGAACTACGTAGATTTGGACCATTTTGGAAGAGGATGAAAAGGTCCAACAATTGGACCAACAAGAGGAGAAAATCAGCGATGTCATACAAGAGTTAAAGCAACGACATAGAACAATGAGTATTAAGGAGCTATTGAAGGGAACCTAGGAAATGAAGACTTTATAAACAAAGTTAAAGACAATGTAGACGAATAAGAAAAAAAGACAAGCCCAATTGGAGCCCCTCTAGAAATAAGTAGCAAAAATGATTGCGCAGCTGGAGGAAGAGAAGACAAGCATGGCACAGACACATTCATAAGGTGAAACATTACTATAGGAAGAGATAAAAACACATATAGTCGAGGTGATAACAGACAAAGTTGTCAGATGAGGGAAAAGGAAAGGAACTGTCAGAGAATTTCCACGGTTTGAAAAAGGTTGTACATGGAGCGCACACTACCTAAGTGGCTCAGGACGAGACACATGTCAGCGTTGCGGGCATGTTTGGCACATCCCTATTTTGAGAAGTAATTCTATTTTGGGTGCAGGCCTATTTTTGGAGAAATATTTGTTTTTGGAAAGACCTATTTTTGGAAAGAAAGACCTAATTTTGGAGCACGCACAATAGGTGGCAAGAAAGCAGCATGCAAAAAAAGAAGGAAAATCAGCACGCAAGAGGAAAAACAATGTGGCGCGCAGGAAGAAAATCCTAACCATGATGGGTTTAGGGTTTTTGACATTATTGTAACAACTATAAGCCTATAAATTAGTATAAATAAGGACCTGGGAGGGCTAGGTCGAGAGAAGAGAACTTGTAATGGGAAAATATATGTCAATTAAGGATAGAGAGAGTTGATTATTATGAATTTGTTGGTTGTTGATGATAATAAGTATTGTAGAAGAGTCGATTAAGGTAGCATTTGAGGGTTAGGTCATGTGTTGAGGAGCCTGGTGTGATCTAGTTAGCCTCATAGAGGGTTCTTACCCTCAATATTGATTATATTACTAAAGATGTAATGCGCGCAGCTTAAGATTTTGCAACAAAATAAATAAAAGAGTAGAGAAGTCATATCTTTGTGGAGATAGCCCCAGGAGGGGGTGAACCACGATAAACCTTGTGTGTTGTGTGATTTTTAATGAATTTTTTACTTTATGTTGATCATTAGCTTAAGAATGAATGGTTCAAGTAGTTATATCAACATGCATGCATAGATTTAAAGATGAATAAATCATAGAACTAATTGAATGATTAACAAGTATAATGCATAAGGAATAAAGGACCCAATCACTATTCCCCCACATTCCTAGACTACAAACACCTGAGTATTGCAGTTCCCATAAAATCTAACTCGGGTGAGACTGCGCTATTCACCCTGTGCGCAATGTTGCCTTTTGGTTCACCAGGAGGGCCGATAGTTTTTGAAGGTTTTTGTTGGAAACCTATTTGAGATCAAAACCTGGGTCAGCCCAAGAAGAAGTAAAGACCCAACAATACTCATCCCCAAGTTTTCCACCAACAATAACCAAAGTAAGCAAGAAAATAATAGCATATGCAGATTTTTCCTTACCTAATCCAAGAAAATGAGAGAACAAACCCTAGTTACCATGCAAGATTCATCCAAGATTCAAGAGAAAAAGAATTTAGGGGGGTGCTCATCACTTCTCCTCATCCATTCACCAATATACATTCCACAAGAGAAAAATACCAAAATTACGAAGGGTAGCGAAAATTTCAGCCAAGTACTTCTCACAATGGGAGAGTTATGTTATGAAATGAGATCTCATGATCTCTATTTATACAAAATGTATCCAAAATAGTTTGTCCACATAATATTAAGGTAAACCACAAGAATAGGGGTCAACAACCCCAATCTTTCCCCTTTTACAAAATACTATTAAACAACTCACTTAAAATTTACTTTTACACAAAAAGAAACCCTAATTCAAAGTGACATCACCCCTTTAGGGGACGTTTTGGCACTAGGAGCAAGTCATTAGTGTTGGAGGAGTGTAGTTAGTATTTCCAAAGCCACATGTCAAGCATCCAAGTCACTTTATTCATGGTCAAAGACTCATTCTCCTCAAAACGTCCAAGTTCCAATGAGTGGTAAGATCACCACCAAACCCTATCCCCCTTAGGTGACGTCATCCTCCTAAAGATGACATTTTGCCTCTCCTAGGAAAAACGTTTTCATGTAGGGAATAGGTTATGCCGTCCAAGTCATATTCTAGGCCTTCGAATTTTCATCTCTCTCATCAATCATGCGGGACCTTGGAATCCACCTATGGGATTCAAGACCCACGGAAGCCCAAGCTAGGCTTGTTCCTCCAAAACTGTCCACCAACTAGGTCATGCAAAGACAAATAAGCACTCCCTCTAAGGATCTCAAGTCAAAATATCATGATAATTAAATCAAGTCAATAAATGAGCCACCTAAGCATGTGCATCAAAGATTACCCTGTCAAATAATTAATTGCTCAAAGACATTACATGACTTGCCAAGCTTGGATATGGGAGGGTTGATGAGGTGTCCTATTGGGTACATCTTGCTCTAGGTCAAGGGGTGTTTCCAAGAGAACCCTCTATAATCCATGTAAAGTGGATGGATTGGTTAGGGGTCAAGAATCATTGGGCATGGTGTTCATGACATACAAGGGGTTGTAGTGTCTCAATCCTGGGTGCCTTTGTAGAGGGTGTGTGGCACCTTCGTTTTCAATGCAATTTTTCCAAGCCCATCATTTTCCATTCTTTGTTTCTTTCAAATTTAGGGACAAGTTGAAGGCTATTGTCTTGGCATAGTTTCCAAATAAGGACAGTGTCACTCACAAACACCTAGTGGAAATGAGAAGGTTGGCTCGTGATGAGACCCCCTTTCTCTCATCCATGCAACTGAGATCCATTACCCTGGCTTGGTGACTAGATGATGGTAATGTCATACCACTAAATATACATGATCATGATAGGTCGGCTCATGATGAGACCTCCTATCCTCCAACTAACCCTTTAAGCATTCTTTAATCATTATTCTTGTGGGTCCCCCTTTTCTTACAGATAAGTGTTTCATTTCTTTCTTTAGGGATCCATGGGCGAAGCATATGGAAGGTTTATACATAGGCTTTTATCTTTTACCCAACAACAATCCCTCTGGGCCTTTATCCCCTTCTTCCCATAGAATGAGGGACAACTTCTTATTGGGTCAATACACCCTAAAATCCCAAGAGATAAGGAAACACGAGGTTTAAGTGATGTAAAGCAGTAAGTATGGTTGGGAACGATATGATGGATCTTCAAGGGAGTTCCTAGTAGAAAACACATCCCCAAAGAAGACCACTTACTAGGGAACAATGTCAACCACCAAGGTGAAGCAGGGCAAAAGGCATAATGTCCAAGCATATGTCATGAAATATAAAGCAGTCTAAGATACATCATACTCAAATGCCTCAAATATTTAAATGGAACTTACCATAATACCTGACTTGTACCTCATGGATCATGACCCATTGCCTCTCGGAAGCATTGGTGTGGTGGATGCCATATGAAAATCTACGACCTCTATGGTGGTGAGAAGGGTATACATCTGTGCAAAAATATATTGCTAGTCATGTAGTCTCTTCGCATTCCATATCTGCAACTTGAGGGCCTCGAGACATAATCTCCTTATTTATCCCACAAAATGGGGATAACAGGACCATGATACAAGTCTGTGATGTGCATGGTCTTCCACCTTTCACATCAATCCTAAACTTCCATAGGTAATATATTAGTCAAACATACATATTTAATGTTGAAGTGGAAACATTATATATTTAATATTGTGGAAGAACTACCTATTTAACGTTTCTTGTTGCTAGGTTGAGCCTCTATCCATGGGATATGACGATGAGGAAATACTTCATGATATTGACCCTTATTTCAGAATAATGCATGATTTGGAGAAAACAACAAAGCTATATTTAAGTCTTACCAAAATTGATACTCTTGAAGGCGTCTAGGAGCAAGTTAATCTACTTAGAAGAATGGATCACTATACAATGTGCTATTACACTTTATGAACAAAATACTTTTGTAATCAATAAAATTAACATTTCTTTTTCAGTTTAAAACTTATTGACATTTTTTATTCATTACAATAAATTTTGAGTGATTCTCATACTATCTAGTAGAAATTTGATCTTAGTATTAATCATCGCCCGCCAATAGATGTACCATCCATATTTCCATCTCTATCTCATGACATTGCACCCATAAAAAAAACCCAACCTCCATCTCATGACATCGCACCCACAAACATCCCTTGGCCTCCATCACATCACATGCCCACAAACAACCCCCGTCCTCTATTTCATCACACACCCACTAACTATGATCTCAAACCTGGTACTGCATGTCATTCTACTCCAATGACTATTGTTTGTAGCACAAGGAAAAACATATTTATCGACTTGATGAGAACTGTGACCTCAAAACGAGAACTGTATCCTTAAAAACCCATTATTTTCTGTCAAAAACACTAAAATCAACCCTCGAATAAAAAACATGTGCTACTGAAATCACCCTTTTTTTAAGGTTAAAATTACAACATTTTGCTAGCATGGTTTTAAATCCTTGTAAAGTTGCAATTAAAAACCTTAAAATCAACTCTCAAATTGAAAATTGGTGCTCCTAGAATCACCCCTATTTCATTCTATGCTCAAAAGTACAACTTGTTTGAAATCATATCCTTGACAACTAATATCGTTGCAAACGAAAATATTAAAATCAACCCCCAAAACAAAAGGGATGCCCTAGTATCAACCCCTTTTTTTTAGGGTTAAAATTACAAATTGTTTGAAACCGTGGCCTTGACCACTGGTACCATTGCGAACAAAAACCTTAAAATCGATCACCAAATAAAAAAGTGGTGTTGCTACTAACACCTCCTTTTTTATTTTGAGGTTAAAATTACAACTTATTTGATATAATGAATTTAATGACTGATGACACTATGAGTCGGAACTTCAAAATCATTAGTCAAATTAAAATGTAATATTATATGCAACTCAATTTTATTTTTATTTTTGGACCTAAAATTGAAAAACTAAAGAAAAAAATGTTTGTTTTCTTTTAAATTGAAAAATATAAATAAAAATAAGCATTTTAAATTAAAAACAAAATTAAAAATGATAGTAATAATAATTATTTTTTAATAATAGAGAATTAAAAAAATCAATTATTTAAAAAAAACAAGAAACACACACATAACAATTATATATATATAATTAATTAAAAGAATATTGAAAAAAATTCATTAACAACACACGAAATATTAAAAAAAATAACAATAAATCTTATTAAAAAAAACAAATTATAAAAAAAAAAAAATTAAAAATATATAAAAATTAACGTACTAAAAAATATTAATTCTAAAAAATAAAAAGAAAATACAAATCTTATATATATATATATATATATATATATATATATATATATATATATATTAAAAACAATTTTATTTTATTTTTTAAACCTTATTAAAAAATAAAATATGACAACATACCTCGTTGCCTTGCCCCCCGCTCCCCCTCCACTTCCCCAGTCTCACGAGTTTGTCCCACCCCTCCGCCTCCACCTCCTGTCATCTAACGCTCGATGCTTTCCCTCTCACCTCTGCCCGCGCGAGACCCACAAGGGGTGGGTTATTGTGGGCCATGCATGGGCGAAGGTGAGAGGGTGAGCGTTGGGGGTTGGGCGACAGGAGGTGGAGGTAGAGGGGTGCAACAAACCCATGGGGCCTAGGAGGTGAAAGGGGAGTGGGGTGGCGAAAGAGTGCTCCAAGGGTATGAAGAGTGGGGGAGGGAGATTCCTCTCTCACCAAATTAAGTTTTGGGGTTTTGTTTTTATTAATTTGATTATATATATATATATATATAATTTTTTTATAAACTAGCATACCCCCTAA
>JASDQU010306555.1:70797-81410 GCA_032191745.1 Picea mariana | reverse complement strand
AGAACTGATTGCAACCAAACCGTGAGGAATTTGAAGAAATGGTTGACAACCCAGAACCCAAATGGACCCATTTACCTTCCATGTAGATATTTTCCCAAACAAATGCAAGATTTGAGAGATATTGATGTCTCTTTACGAGGCAAATTTCAGGTGGTGAAAATTAATAGTGATGCCCAGGCTATTCATTCATTGTAAAAATATATGAGAAAGATCAGAGCCAAGGTTATCCAATAAATTGAGAGGAGGATTCTAATCCTTTCTCTTTTGTATATTATTTCTTTTGTCAAATTTTCTTCTTTTCAAATGGAGTAACAGATGGTTGGAATCTTTGGGAGAATGGACAAGTATTTTCAAAGAAGAATATGGAATTCCAGGTTGCTTAATGGCTTTTGTCCTGTGAGTAAAATGGTTTTATTTTCATTATAATATCTTCATATTCTTTGAATAATTGATTATACATTGACTTAAATTAGATTTAGTCTATTTTATCAATACATGGTTAATTGTTATCATTTATGTATTATTTTTTTTTTTTCAATCTTTAAGAGTCTATTATCTTAAAAATTCTTCGATGACTACAATATGGGCATGTGATTTTGAGAAAGAATATGGGAAAGCAATTCATCTTTGGCTCTAGACCTATGTGATGCTTATTTCATTTCGTTCTTTCATTACTATTGTATTATGAGAATGTTATTATGGTTTATTTTAGCTTTAGCTTGTCATCATATGGTGTGTTCATACTATTAAATGTTATATTTTGTCCATAATTTCTTATTCCATTTTTTATGTGTGATCAATCGATCATTTGATTATTGTGGAATTTATTTCTAATGTTAAATGATGGATAATATCAATACTCAGAATTCAGTTTTGTTTCGTTCTTAAATATTGATTATCTTAAGATCACGTGATTTTTAATTAGTTGTCTTTCTGTTGTTATTAATTTAATACAATATCAAATACTTCTTTGAATGTATTCTGGAAGTGCTAGTATTGTTTTGTTATAGGTTTCCCTTAACAACAATACATGCAGGAGCTCATACAGCACAAAAATACAATACCAATTTCGTTGATCAACTACAGATTATTCTGTGTGTTAAGTTGTTTATGAATGAAACAATGATTACATTAATTAGCTTTGATTGTTTTTGTATCATTGTTTCAATCGTATTAATTTAGTATTTATTCATTTAATATCTTAAAAAAAAAAATCCAAAAAGAAGTGTTGTTCATATTTGATTAAGAAATTTTATCAAACAATCATTTTCGCAAGATTTCATGCAAATCTTGTAAAATGTATATAAATTGTTCATAATCATTTGTATATTCACATTCTTAGATAAATATTTGTAATTATTGTGTCAATTGTTAGAATCTTTTCTTTAGTTACTTTATTTTATTTTTCTATCTTTAAGACCCTAGTTGGCTAACAGAGACATTAAACCCATCAGATTAGGTTACACCAAACAGCTTGGGTTATTTAGACAACCCAGGACCGTATCTATTCTTCTGGTTGACGAAATGTCAAATTTTCCCGTCAACAAGCCCTTATGAAGCAATAATTTCTTTTGGTTCTATTGCTAACTAAAGGGAAGTATCTTTATTTTATTTTGGTTTTGTTGCTAAAAGGAAGAATTTTTAATTTCTTTCGGTTATTTTTCTTGATAAAGAAGACATAATATTTACCTATGATTGTTAAAAGAACCATGATTAATATTCTTAAAAGTCTAGAGGTTTCCTTTATCTAGTATTTTAGCATAATTAAAGGGATAAAAACCATATTAGCCTACAAGTAACTACCTCACCCTAAGTAGACTTCAATAGCATTCATAGGATTATCTTTTCTAAAGAGTAACATATGAGTATATGAAAACTCTCTGTCAAGGGCACACTAGGAAAGATTTTATGGAAGAGGATGTATCAGTACCCTAAGGTAACTTTAGGTCATTCTCTTATGGACAAACTCAGACAAAATTATACACCCGGATCCAATGTGCAAAACAAAAGTTTATTTTTCCTTTAGACAAATATTTAAAGTCATCCAAATAAGAGAATATAGCTTCCAACCCAATATCATCCCATCCTATAAAAAGGTTTTCAGACGAGCCTCCCCTGTCACCATGCAAAAGCACTCTTTAATAAAAATCGAAATAGGTGACTATCGACAAGAAGCCTTTGATGGAAAAAGGGTTTAAGGGACTAACCCACTAGGATACTAAACAGGTCTGCTGGCAGCAGGTACCAGTCTGTGGTATGACTAGGAAAACCCATTAGGGTACTGAACATGCCTATTGGAAATGGGGCATTTTTCCTCGAGAAGGGATGCCTCTCACTAATTATCAAAACTACCCCACCGGAGTACTAAAAAGGCTTGCTAGAGGTTGTTGGCAAATGTCTAATAGGTAGCGTATGATTGTCATTGATGGCAAGTACAACAGTGAAGATGGCAGGATCAGAGTGTGCATGTGAAGACTCTGCAGAGGCGCAGAAGTCCAAGAATCCCTTGGGGATTTGGAAGTGAAATCTCAGGAGGAACAGTGTCAAGGAGAACGTGCGCAACAAATCTCAAGATATNAGAAGGAAGACAAAGGTCAAGGCCTTTGAGAACTTGTAATTCTCCCAAGGTTGGGAGGAAAGTGTGAAAAGCTCAGAAGGGAGAGATCGACAGCCGTTGGATCTCATTCAAAAATCCCATCAGTCGTCAGATCGGACAGGAGCTGCACAAGGTTTACCATCGGGAAAAGCCAAGGTGAAATCCCGAAAGGAGGGATGACTCATCGGGGTTTCACATATCGGGAATCCCATGAGCCAATGCATTATGACATTGAAAAGCTCAAAAACCCGACGAGTGGTAAGACTGCGGTCACGGGGATAACGGTCATATGGGCCAGGAGCCTAGCCAGGAGAGCTAGTGCATAAAGAGTGCGTCGGGATTCGAGGGATCGTGAATCCTGAGGACATACATGTTTCGACATTGGAAAGTCTGAAACCCCGATGAGGAGGTTTGGCTGCGGTCATATAGGAGAAGGTCACGTGGACCATGAGCTTAAACGGAGGGCTAATTGAAGTTATAGGCGTCAGATCCAAGCGCAGGGTCCGACCACCATTGGATTGAGGAAAACCCGCACGATCTTTAAAAGTGCAAGGAGTAGAGGGCTCAAAAAAACTCGACGTAATCTGAGCCATCAAATCAAGATCACATTTGAACCGTTGATCGGATTTTCGAGGATCGCATTTTGGAAATGTCAAAGAAACAATGCAATAGGAATCCCGATTTCTCGATATGCAAAATCCTGGCGTAATCTGAGCCGTCAGATCAAGATGTGATCTAGACCATCGACCTGACTCATGTCAGGAGACCACGTCAGCTAGGAACATGTGGCACAAGCAGGTAATGACAAGTGTTAGACTGATTCAACATTTCTGGAACATGTAAGTCATGAATCAGAGTGACACGTGGTAGTATTCAACACGTGTCAATCCACGTATGATGTCAACAGATGGACACCTCATTGGGGTTTTGGGGATCGAGAGTTGGACATGTCAAAGATTATTGACATCAGGAATCCCGATATCACGATATGTGAAATCACGATGCAATCTGAGCCATCAGATCAAGCTTTGATCTGGACCGTTGATTCCAGTCAATGGAGAGGCATCAGGTATTGAGAGTTGGAAATGTCAAAAATTATAGACATCAGGAATCCCGGTATCATGATAGGTGAAATTATGATGTAATCTGAACCATCAGATCAAGTGTTGATCGGAGGGCTACTGATGCACGACACAGTGAAACTTCCAGAAACCATTGATGGCGTCTGCTAGAGAATTCGAAGATACCTTTGTGTGATAGCTAGAGGAGATGAAGAGTCTCCAAGATTTTTCCAAGTGAAGGAATACTATTCTTAGAAGGGATTGACAGATGGATGAGTGTGGAAGCCTGTAACTAAAATAGAGAAGGTGAGCTCAACTGTCACAAAGAAGATGAAGAGTCTCAACTGCTAGAGAATCTGAAGAGTCACGATGATGATTAGACAGAACACTCGAGAGGTGGAGCATAACAGCGCAGAGTCAGCATGCAGAGGCATTACAAACATTGCATGCACAAGGTGCACAGAAGCTATAAATACACAGTACAGAGAAGAGAAGGGGGTTGTTGTTGTTGTTGTTGTTGTTGTTGTTGGAGGTTACTGTGAATGTTGTTAGTGAAGGTGATTTATGTGTGAAGAAGGAGGAGAGTGCAGCAGCTAAAGAGCACAGAAGAGGAACTATGCAGTGAATGGACATGGCACACAGAGCATAAAAAGCGGAAGAACAGACAACGCAATTGATGTGTGCAGAAAGGAAAGGAGGCAAACATAGCAACGAAATGCAGCAGAACAGTGATGAGTCTGGTAAGCCATTGTTGAACATCATATCACTGTAATAAGTTTCAGTAGAAAATATTTATATTTTAGGGTGGTTGGGAGGAGTTAGGGAGGACTTGTGTCCTCAAAGGTTCAAGTGGGTGCTTGAATATAGGGAGTTGGTGCTTCCTTCTAGTTGGTGATAGAGAAACCAAGGAGTTGGTGCTTCCTTCTAGTTGGTGCTAGAGAAAACAGAGAGTTGGTGCTCTCAGCAAGTTGCATCTTGCAAAGATGAGGTTGTAGCCTCATTATGAGTTGGTGCTCATATGTATGATACTGTAAGAATGTAACCATTACTTATCATATAAAGAAAAAGAGGTATTTACCCTGCATGGGTTTCCTCAGGAAATATCTGTCTCTGTGTTTCTCATATATTTGAATGATGCTGAAAGTACCATTGTTTATTTCCCTGAATTATTGTGATCATCATTCAGTGTCTCTACAAAGATTTTAAAAGAACCATAATTGTTTAAGCATGGAAACAACTGATTCACCCTCCCCCTCTCAGTTGTCTAACAGAGGTGGGTTCTGGTTGAGAAATGTCTCATCTATACTTGTCTGATTGAAAAATCCACTTTTTTCATCTAAAAGATGAACACTACAAGCAAACATCATTGCTAACATTTATGAGATACAACTCCAGATTAATAAACAAAGATAATTATTACAAGCAAATATCCATTTGAGAATTTCCCTAAGTCAACCTTACGGGTCTGACATCTAAAGCCTACATTACCTAAGAAGGAAACTTCTTAAGAGTGGAGCCCTAACTAGGGAGTCTAATGTACTTATACTATGAAATTTATCCATAAAATCTAATGATAGTAAATCTCTAAAGCAAGTTAGGTTGGATCTGTTCTTCTGGAAAAAATATAAAAAACTCCTTGTTTTCACTGCTGAATGCTACCCTTGTTAATAAGTCATCAAAATAAAGGAAATTTCAATTTTTTTAGGCATGTGATCATATGCTAGGTGATAAATGTACTTTTGGAATTTGATTTGGTTTCCTTTCTCTTATCATCTTTTCTCCATTATGATACAGAGTGTTGAATATTCTTGTATAAGGATATGCAACATCCTTGGCATGGGGGAGGGTCAAAGATATCATTCAAAACTCTTTTTCAGACTCACATCTCATCTTCAGAAACCAGCAGATTCACCCTACAACCTTGCATAACCAGACACACAAGAAGATAAGCATAGAATAAAGAAGTTTCATGAAGTATAGGAAATTCCAGTGCCAAGCTTCCAAATAACTCCAGCCTAAAAAGATGATCTCTGACAATCTACAAGCTTCAAATACAAAGGTAATCGCATATGCTATGGGTGTTGATAATACAATGGTAAAAGCAAAGGTAACATGGTATTATTTATTTTCCTTTTCTTATAAAACTACAATAGGTATGAAAATGTATACTAGATCTTATGAACTTAGTATTAAAACCATGCACCTAACTTTCAGTCCCTCATACCCATATGCCTAACCTTAATCAATCCTCTCATCATATAAGAACTTGAAAATGATTGAGGGAAAAATCACATCAAAAGTGTGAATATGAAGCATGTCTAGTAATGATGAGTCATGAACATGCTTCATCCTTAAGAAAATCATGAACTTATCTTGTGTCATGAGCCATGATTCAACATCAAATTCACCACTCAGAGGTCCAATAACCTATCCCAAACAACAATGATGCTTCGACACCCAAYGTTCCATCCCCATCATTACGCTAACAGGTAGAAATGAAATGTCTTATCTAGGTGGAAAAGCCATCTAKATGAGCCTCATCTTGTCTTAATTTTCCTTTACGGCATCTTTACTTAGACTCACCATCCAAATTAGTGAGGCCATCACCATAGTTATTTTKTCATTACCAAATTTTCTCCAGTTCCAAGCTTACTCCTCCCTRCGATCTCCAGTACCAAACCCTTACCCTCATCAGCTGACTAAATCTTTGCGTTGMAACCCRATTTTTTTTCTCTCGCAATTTATAAAGATGGTTGTAAGTGGACATGAACCGGTCTTCTATATTTATAGAGAGACTGAGGAGTTCCAATTGTGTAGAGAGAAGTATGCTAGAGTGGGATGTATGCCATTTTTGGAGAAATTCACACGCTGTCATGAGAGGGTTCTCACGCATTTATTTAGGGTTACGATGGAGAGATTGTGCACATAGGAAATCTGCAGCTAACAATCAATGAAGAAACCTTAAGGGAAGCCACAAAATTACCTAACAGATGATCCAAGTATTTCAAAGGAGTAGGAATCAACAAGAAAATGTGCCAATGATTTTTGAAAGAAGACCATCAACACCCTGATTGGTAAAAGAGGATTCCTAGGAACTATATCAAGGAAGAATATCATCCTATGCTTGCTAGTCTTCAACGATTCCTCACTTGTGAGGGAAGGTATGCTGTAACTTTCATATATCATCTTAGGATTTTATTACACTTTGAAGGAGGCCCTGAAATTGATTTCCCATATTTTTTATGGATGAGTCTGAACAAGATGGTAAGAGGTGTCAAATCCCTATCCAAAACTGAGAAAACTAGCATTTACCATCAAGTTCTTATTAAGATGTTAGTTTTACATGAAATCAAGAAGCAAAGGATTAGCTAGAAAATCCTCATCACTCAACACCTTCCCACAGAAAAAAAACATGTAGAGGAAGCCCAGCTTGCTCTAGAGAAAGATAAGGAATCTCAAAAGAAAAAGGGAAACAAAGATAAGGTAACTCCATCATCATCCAGAACAGTGAGCCAAAAAGATAAAGCTAGTAAACAAGTAGGGCCCTCTTCCACAGTCAATAAGATCTTTAAAAGTCAAGAATCAAAAGGTAAAACCAAATTAGTAGAGGAGACTTCAATAGTATCACTTGAGGAGAAGGGTCATAAGACAAAAACTGTGAGGAAAAAGAAGAATAGCTCAGAAAATAAAAGTGAACAGTCTATAGAACAATCCTCTGTAACCATTCCATAAATAGAAAAGAAGAAAATGAAGCCTTTGAGCACCCTTGATCTAGTACCCCATTGTAAAAGAACCACAAGGAGCATGGAAAAGAAAGGAAAAGTAGTAGTTAGTCCTCATACAAATGAATATCCAATAGATATTATCTCCCCTTCTGAAGACTTATCAATCTAGGATGACATCCCTAGTTTGACCGAGGAACATGTCACTATTACTTTATATGGGATGAGGGAGGAAGTGGAGGAAAGAGAATACATCCAGCTAGAAACAATGGAGTCAACAAGAACCTTCACAAAATCATAGATGAAGAAAAAGATTGGGGAGCTACAAAAACAAAACCAGGAACTCAAACAAGAAGTGAAGGAAGACCAACTATTGGATATGTATATAAAAAAGGAAAATGAGCAACTGAAGGCAACCAACTAGAAACTTCAGGATGACCATGAAGAGACTTATAATAAGATCAATAAGGTACTAAGACTCTTACAATACATTAGGCTCATAAAAAGGGAGCTTAAAGCAGAAGCCTCAACCATCAACATCATTGATCCACAGAAGTAAAGAATGGAGTCTCAAATTTTGAAAAATTTTGGGTTTGTTTCAGTTGCATGAGGACATGCAATGGTTTTNGTGAGGAAAGAGAAGAATAGCTCAGAAAATAAAAGTGAACGGTCTATAGAACAATCCTCTGTAACCATTCCATAAATAGAAAAGAAGAAAATGAAGCCTTTGAGCACCCTTGATCTAGTACCCCATTGTAAAAGAACCACAAGGAGCATAGAAAAGAAAGGAAAAGTAGTAGTTAGTCCTCATACAAATGAATATCCAATAGATATTATCTCCCCTTCTAAAGACCTATCAATCTAGGATGACATCCCTAGTTTGATCGAGGAACATGTCACTATTACTTTATATGAGATGAGGGAGGAAGTGGAGGAAAGAGAATACATCCAGCTAGAAACAATGGAGTCAACAAGAACCTTCACAAAATCATAGATGAAGAAAAAGATTGGGGAGCTACAAAAACAAAACCAGGAACTCAAACAAGAAGTGAAGGAAGACCAACTATTGGATATGTATATAAAAAATGAAAATGAGCAACTGAAGGCAACCAACTAGAAACTTCAGGATGACCATGAAGAGACTTCTAATAAGATCAATAAGGTACTAAGACTCTTACAATACATTAGGCTCATAAAAAGGGAGCTTAAAGCAGAAGCCTCAACCATCAACATCATTGATCCACAGAAGTAAAGAATGGAGTCTCAAATTTTGAAAAATTTTGGGTTTGTTTCAGTTGCATGAGGACATGCAATGGTTTTGGCATGGGGAAATGTTGAGCCTTTAAATTGACATCTCCACTACCCTATTATACTTCTCGTATATACATTTTTGTCTTACCTAAGCTTGGATAAATGACAAAGAACACTACCATTAGCCATTGATGATGTCATAAGGTAAAGTATAATTAATTCATGCATTTTTTTGGTTTATTGAGCTAGGAGACTAAATGTTTCATGTACTAAATATTTTAATTTGCCATGTGTAACCTTTGACCTCTATATGAGTCCAACCTTTCTGTACCAGCTCAGCCATCTGGTACTTATGCTCCAGATTGCCACTATCTGAATCTGGTACCAAGCACACCTTCCATTCAGATCTGGTACCGAACCATCCACTGTCATAATCTGGTACCAACGAATGCAGACTGTAGTGATCCGGTACCAACCACTAGTCCACTATTCAGATTCGATACCATTTACCGAATCTCACCTGTCACGATCCGGTACCAACATAGGAAGCAAAATATACCAAGTTTAGCCCTAGATTGTACCAAAGATAATTGTTGGATGTTTGTTGAATCATTAAAGCTCTAGCAAGGCTATGATAAGCTTGTTTGTTTATTGCTTCATCCTCATACATTCCATGTCATGAGGATGGAGATTAAAATATGTAACCGAATATATAAATTTGACAATTGACTGATTTGCTAAAGATTTCACCTCCTTGTGTTTCACGACTAAGACTACTTAAATAGTCATGGCAAGGATGGTGGAAGTAGTGGAGATTTAGTATAATCCAACATGTGAAGCAACGTTACATATTGTAGAACACATTATGAGTTGAAGTTTAATAGAAGGATGTCATTTATTTCTAGGTCTTGATCATTTATGAATGAATGTGAGTTGCGTTGTTAGCATAGTTTAATTCTATGTTTTGAAATTTAAGTAAGAGGAATGTGTGGATTGAAAGAAAGCTTATTGTAGACTCTAGTCACTGACCTATTGAAGCAGCAAGGGCCCACCGCCCAACAAAGGTCAGCATCCTTATAGATTAGTGTTAGTAGTTTATTGCAATAGTATAGATGTTAGAATAGTTGAATCTTAATTCTTTCAGATGATAACAGTATAGTTTAGACTAGTATTTCGATTATACGATTATTTGGAGATCTTTACTTACTTTGTTTTGCATATGTTATGTTTCTGTTTTTATGAATTTGATTTTGTTTTATGGACATAAATGTTGGCAGCAGTAGTCATACATATTTGAAGGAGAACTAGTGAAGTTTACAACAACACATTGTGARCCACAACRTACTGAGTATATTGACTATTGAACTACCCATGCTATGTCTTGGTGATGGACATGTGATTTCCCTTTCAGAATTTTGATTGCATAGTTAGCTTTCTGGGTCAGATAGCAGAGTTGATCTTTCAAAGAACTCCATCTCATAATTTCATGTGCCATAATGGAGTAGATAACCTCTCTGTGAAAAACAACCAAAGTGTGTTTTGATTTGCTAGTTTGTTTTCAGCATGCATAATCTAGAATAGTTCTATACTCATGACATTAGAATTATCTTTCTTACTAGTGTCTTGCAACTCTATTGATTATGAATCCCAGATTGATAATTAATGAGTGAATTATACTAAACATATAAGTAGCACAACAAAACTCCTTGCGGACCCTCCACTGCACTCTTTGCAGGAGTTCTCAAAAAGAGAAACAACTGAAACTCATTCACCCTTTATCCAGAATTCAAACATTCAACATAGAATTATAGAGAATACACACACACATTGGCATTGAAATAGAATTCACACAGAGAATGAAAACAATCCTGCAACATACCATTTAACAGGTGGTTCCAACAACCATAACAAACACATAGATTGGAATCAAAACTTTCTTCTATTAAATCCAGTGCTCCTGTACATGGCCAATAACAACTAAAA
>JASDQU010306555.1:0-32365 GCA_032191745.1 Picea mariana | reverse complement strand
AATTTCAAAGTAAATAAACAATGAACAAATGAGCAATCATACACATACACATTACACCAGTGTTTTTATGTGGAAACCCAAAGCGGGAGAAAACCATGAAATTCTTTTTCTTATATGTCTTTAAGAATTGCATTCATTGGAAGTACCAATTTCCTTTGTTTTCCAGCTATAACTGGAAGGAGGCTCCAATCCCCTAGTTTCTCAGGCTACAACCTGAAGGAAGCTCCAACTCCCCAATTCTATGGCTACAACCCCCTATATTCTCCAGCTACAACCACCTGTCCTTGCCCCGTCCAACCGCCCTGAAATAAAATTAGAATGATGGAACCACTATCACACTATCATTGTGAGATATACTACTGTAATTTTGTACCAATCAACCTGTAATCAACCTGTACCATAAACAAGTGCATCAACTATGCACTAACCTGTACCTCAACCTGCAATCATCCTGTACCATAAACAAGTGCATCAACCATGCACCAACCTATACCTCAACATGTACCATCAACGATTTCATCAACCATGCACCAAATATGTACCAATCATGAATCAAATACACATAAACTATGACTCATAAATATGTACCAACATCATCAACTATACACCTCGTGTTTGTGCCAACTCATCAACTACTTGTCTCAACCATGTACCCAACATGTACCAAAACCAAAAACCCTGATCAATTTCATCATCTAAATCTGATTTTTAACTCTGTAATAGACCTGGTGTATATGATCACATACCTGCAAACCTTCCTTAACTTTAACAACAAGAGACTATCATTTTATCAAACTTTACTTTAGTCTCACATGACTAGTTTTGGATTGGTCAACAACCCTAACTTGCAATAATCATAACTATGTACCTGTAATGAATAAATATTTGAAACTGGTACACAATGTTCCTCAGTGTATTTTATGCAATTCCTCTAGATTTCACTACTTGGAACCTCTCAAAAAGGGAGTTATAGCAAAAGTGGCATACCTTGTTCAATTTTGGCTTATTCTAGAGAGCGAACTTGTAGAGCATGCCCCGCATGAAATATTTGTTGTATATATATGAAAATTGTACACATAATACTATAGACTATACTCTAACCAATACATTTGGTCATACTAAATTTGGATCTGTTATGAATAAGTTATAACATTTTTACCCGAAACACCTGTTTTATACTAGTTTTAGGACTAGCCACAAACCCTATTTTCCACGTCATGTAACTCCAAAACTGAAACGACCCACAAGCTGAAATTTGTATCACAGCTACTTGGATATGTTTCCTCAGTGTCCTCCCAATTTCACGGTCTGAATCATTTTAGAAAAATCGTTATTGCGAAAATGGAGAGATGACCTATAAATAACATACCTTAGAAAGCATCATCAAAAGAATTTATCCTCCCTTGAATTTTGGCCTTCTTTAATTCACCTTCCCTATGAAATTTGGCTTATATATTCTTTGGTTACCTCAATAACCTATAGATATTCAATATGCTCAAGTGTGATTAAAATGAGAGAGTCGTGCCTCTTATTTATACTTTCATGTAGCTTCCTCAAGGGATTACCTTTTAACAATCTTAACCCACTTTCCTTATTTTAGGGTTAACCCACTTCTAATCACTTGTATTGTTATTTTAGGGATGATTTTAGGGGCTAAATTTCTCTCATGGGCTAATTTTCCATGGTTTTTCCAAAAATGAGATTCGCTATTTTAAAAATGATTTGCCCAAATTCTATAGGATAAAATTATTTTACCTTAAAAATCGCCAAAATTTTATAAAAACTATATAAAATCCTTAGAAATTTGAATATTTTTACAAAAATATCGCCAATCATTTATACTTGGCATATGAAGGATTAGTAAGATTCGCCAAGGTTTCTACATTTTAAAATAAATTTCCATCCTTAAAATCATCCCTTAAGTTGTACAATTAGTAATTTCTCCATTAACTTTATTATTTAAATAATTTCTTTTGTATTCACTTTGACTTATAGTACACTCATCACTTCACTTTATTATTTACCCTCTAAAATCTATTAAACCAATTTGATTACTTTGACCTTTTGGGGCTTCTAGATGACTCATGAGGGTTCTCCAACTTCACATGGCCCTAACTCTCTAACTGTGAGGAGTTATGTGATGTTCCACATACCACCAAAAATGGCATGACATGTACTATCCATATAGAATATTCTTACCTTAAAATATATCAAAACTCATAACATTATCCATCAAACAAAATTGGGTCCATTACCCAAACCTTTCTCCAACTTCGCATGGCCATAACTCTCTAACCGTGAGGAGTTATGTGACATTCCACATACCACCATAAATGGCATGACATGTACTATCCATATGGAATATTCTTACCTGAAAATATATCAAAACACATACCATTATCCATCAAACAAAGTTGGGCCCGTTACCCAAACCTTTGTGCTATCGGAATTTCCTACCGGACTTTCTTCAAGGGTTGACATCAATGAAAACCAACCCAAATAATCAACACTACCTTGACCTATTTTTCCACATAAAAATGTCAACAACCAAACATAAGAGGGTCGACCCCTTTAATTTTCCCTTACAATATACAAAATTCAAATTTTACATGAAATAAAACCCTAGAAGGGTGACATCATGCCCCAGAAGGGCGATGTTGGCTCTCCAAGTGCAACATAAAACATGAGGAAGGAGACATTGGGCCTCCAAAGGCCATGTCTCATGCCAAATTTTCATGCCAGGGTCTCATCTTGTTAAGCCACTTCTGGAACCATATCAACCATCAAACCCTAGCCCTCCAAGGTGTCATCAAGGGATAAGAAGTGAAATCCTAGGCCTCCAAAGACCAACTTCTAAGTGGAGAAGGGTAAAACCTCATCCTTTAGTGATGCCAAGGTGCCTCCAAATGCAACATCCTCCACTCTCAAATTGAAATTCTCATCATCAATGGTCACCACATGTAGCGTCTAGCGTCCATCCTATGGGAAAGGTACTGCAAAGACAAACAAGTACGCCCTCTAAGGGTCCATAAGTCACATGAATCATACCAAGTAAGCTACATTTATAATAAGATCCACCTAAACATGTGCATCAAATCCATCCTTTTCAAGTTAAACAAATTCTCAAAGACCTTATAAGTTTTTCCTTATTTAGGTAAGGGGGGGGTGTCATGGTGCCCTATTGGGTAAGCCAATCCCCAAGTCAATGAATGTTTCCCAAGAGGACCCCATCTAGTTCATGTGAGGAGTATGAGGTGGATTGGGGGAAATTTTTTTGGCATGGGGTTCTTGACATATCAAGGGTTTGTATTGTCTCACTTATGGGTGCCTTTGTAGAGGGTGTGTTGCATCCTTCATTTGCAATGAAACATTTTTCCAAGCCATAGCCTTTAGTTTATTATGGTTTGAACATTGAGTGCTATTTTCAATGGAAAGTAAACAACACCACAATTCCACTTGAATTTAGGAACACATTGAGTGTCATATGCAATGGGAAGTAAATGATACCACAAATGAATTCCCCAACAAGTGGGACATTTATTAATTATATGTTTTAAAAGGTCCTTCATTCTTATGGAGAAGCATTCCATTTATCTCAGGAACTTAGGGAGAGCATTTGTATGGATAATGTATGGATTTTAAATTTTTCCAGCTACAACACCTATGGTCCTTCATCCCCTTCTTCCCATGAAATGAGGTACAAGCCCTTCCTGGGATCAATGAACCCAAAATCCCAAAAGATGAGGAAACCAAAGGGAATAAGTGTGGAAAGTGGTAAGTATGAAAAGGAATGGTATGGTGATCCTTAAAATAACCACCTAGTAGCAACCCTTTTCTCGAGGGTGACCAACTTAAACCATGTCAACCACCAAGGTGAAATTAGGCAAAAGATATAATTTCCAAGCAAATGTTCCATAATCGAGAAAGGATTATTTTCTACATGATCAAATGCTTCAAATATTAAAGTGACACTTACCATGAGACCGGACTTGTTACCTCATGAAGAAAGACTTGTTTTCTTCTTGGAGCCAAGCTAGTGTAGTGGATGATCCTATGTGGTAAAGTAGAGGGGATTTGCAGGTTTTTCTAGAAATTGGGATATTGGCACTCCATGTATGCTACATGTGGGCCTCGAGACATCATCTCCTTATTTACTCCTAGACTGGGGGGTAACATTGACTATTCTTCTATGAATTTTATGGATTTGCATTTGAATTACATTTCTAATACTTATGGTTCTAAGCTAGTATATTGATGGTTATGAATGATTTATTGTTTCAAACAAATTTGTTCACCTGTACTATTCATTATTTAAGTGTTTATGTTTTTATTTAACATCTAACTATTTGGGAGTGCAATAAGGAATGTGTATTTTACCTTATATATTCTTAATTAGTTTTCTCCTAGATAGGATAGGATTAGAATAGTTTTCTTTCTACACTTAAGTTAATCACATACTACATATTTCACTTAGCATTTCCATTACCAACCCACTCATTTCAGTAATGGCACTCGGGAAGAAATCTATATGGGTCTCCTATCCCAAATGGTGTGAGGTCTAATTGGGACTTTATACCTAGAAGTACCCTTTTATATTAAAGGAAATTGTACCGACTTCAACATATTGTTATGTGGAGTTATGAGATGTAAAGTATAGATCCATCCTACCACATGTTTTCACATTCCATAGAAAGTCTTAGCAAGTACTCACAAATTCTAGAGTTCTCATACACTCTTTAGGAGAGTGTTTGTCCCCATATGGATCTAGTGTTACCATAAATGATGCTTTAAGACTTGTTCCATTATTTGAAGACCTATTCAGTAGGATATTTTGTCAAATATAAGGCCTTTAGAGGCATAAACACATATTTTGATGTGTATTCTCTCATTGAGACGCACCTTTTGAGGCATCCTTACATATTTTGATACATGATTCATTGGGGGATATCACATTCCCTATGTCACAACTACATATTTGGAGGCATGCCACATCAGGTAAAGAGATGTTGGGTGTTTAAAGAGAATTTGACATNCCATATTTGGAGGCATGCCACATCAGGTAAAGAGATGTTGGGTGTTTAAAGAGAATTTGACATGAGATAGTTGCATTGAGCACTCTATCACCCTAACTCTTGGTCAATATATTTTGCTGGAAGGATCACCATCAAATAAGGGTATCCTATGAGGTTTTTATGGCTTATCATTTATCATTTTTTCATAGGAGGAGGAGCACTCCCTTTGTCGAGAATCCAATGCATATTGTATCGAAAATAATCCTTAGTCAAAGATGATATGGAGGATTTGTTGATTGAATTTTTAGTGTACGTAGGGGAGATAATATGGGGTACTTGAGGAGGTACCCAAGGGGAATAATGATATAAAAGTGGTTGTGTATTTCTATGTATGGATGTTATATTTAATAAATAAGGCCCATTTAGCAATGTGAAATCAATAAATGTACAAAGGCTTGCTACAAGGTTCCACCTACTAGAATGGTCCTTCTCTAGAATGTTCCTAGGAGGTAGATAGTACTATATAAAGAAGTATAATAAATGAAATGGGATGTATTATGAAGAAAATTTTAATTGTAGCAATAATATTTTATGGAGTGATTTCCTTAAGGAATAATTAATGGTGTTACCCTACCTCAAGGGTTTTCTCTACAATTCTTGTGTGCATTCCTTTGTTATCTATTATGTTAAATTTTTATGTTCAAGTTAGTGTTTATCTTATATTTTTATATCTATTAAGTACACTATAGTACCTCTCACCCCTAGAACTTATAGTAGTTCCAACACCATCATCCCATAAAGTTATTGTTACACATCAAAATCACTCATTACAATGATGGCTTAGTGTCGTCGTCACAAATGTTGCAAGTGTCACATATTGGCCATAAGTGTGGCAAACATCATACAATAATATTTCCTATGTCGAGTCTCTAATGACATCATAAGGACACTTAAGACACCTCAAAGACTAGTTTTGAGGAGGATAAATCAGTTGACAAAGAGTACAAGCCTTTTTCCATAGAGCAAACCACTAAAAAATGATTTTTGGAAGGCAACGCTCCCCTACTCACTATCAGGGAGTGCCAGTGCTCCCTGAACTCCTTAGGGGGAGAGTTGCAATGCTCTATACCCCTTTTTGAGGGAGTGCTACCCTGTCTTGACCTCAGATTCGAATCCAACCACCTTCAGAGATTGAGGGGATTCTTCCCTCATTTATCTCAATAAACCAAAATTCGCTCAGCAAGGGTAGCGCTCCCTCAAAAAGGGGTACAGAGCATTGCAATGCTCCCCCTAAGGAGGTCAGGGAGTGTTGGTGCTCCCTGACAGTTATACACACCATTGTTCCAATCATCACTCTGACAACACCAGTAGCCAACAAGCGAGTTGGGGGAAGAATAAGAAAGAAGTGGGAAACACCTAGGAAATCATTTTAATCACTACCATGTGCTATTTTTTATGTCTATGGCCATGCCATGAAATTTTTCCCCAACCTACTAGAGTTATGGATCCTTCTTTACCCACCAAAAATGGCACCATTGCTACCAATCCTCTCAACTAGGGGAATTCTCCCAATCCCCTCAAAGGACACTACCAATTCACACAATAAGACATTGCATACAAAACATTTATGTGCCATATGTTCCACGTATGGACACTACACTCACCATTATCTAGATCTACCCCATTTTTAGACTACATTGACAACAGTTCGAGAGACACCCATTCTGACTCAACCAACCATGGAACCTCAAAAGACATTACCATGACCAATAGTAGATGAACCAAGTTCCACCACCATTTATTATGTATCCATGTCAATAATATCATGAAATAACCATCCATTCCATTTGCAATCACTTTGACATAAAGCTCTCTATTTTTTGGTAAAAAATTCTACATCATTTACTAGCTCATTAATTAGCTACAAGAAAAAATATTTTACATGTAAAATCACACCTTAACAAAGGATTGATTTTTTTTTTTTGACTAGGGAAATCAGCATCTAGTCGAGCATGTACTCACATGACATGTGGTCTTGTTATCCTACTACTACCACTATGACACTATGCATGCCAACGTGACCGCTCACACAACATACAAGGCTAGTCAACGGTTTCAAACTAGTGACTTCACATAATTGAGTGCCTTAACAGTACACTCCATCACCGAATGTTCTATACTCCAGGGGAAATAAAGGATTGAATTATAGTCTTAGTGATCAATACATAATTCCTAAAATTGAGGGGAAAATCATAAGATAAACAACCCATACCATATCTCAACTTGTTCTCAAGTCCACAACACTGATTTAGAGCATATTTGTAAGCAGTAGAAAGCTAAATGGATTATTCATGCTCTCCATCAAAGGAAAGTCCCATACTCTATTATACTATAAGGTTCATGTCAAAAAATCATAGAAATATGCTTATAATAAATTTTCAGAATGTTTGAAGACCACAATTAATGTTTAATGAAAACTTTCATTATTTCTGCATGATGTTTTGATACTAATTGTTTTTAAAACTAATCAAAGTGCTCAAATTTCAAAATAAAAAACAAATATATGAAAGTGTATAAAGCACAAGAAGTTCTAGGCAACGTAGGATATGTTCTTTCTACCATAACAAGATTCTTGAAACCGATGCTCTTTTGAAAAAAGGAAACACACATACAAAAATTGGATAGTTACAGACATTGGGATAATGCTACAAATAGTAAATTTTGTATCCTTGATTTGGAAGTAGTTTTTATAGGCCATAAATAACTTAGTGTCCAAGTGTAAAATGATTCCATGGAGGACAAACCCCATGCTGGAGGAGTCATCGACCAGACACTCTCTCACTCACAAAGCCTCTTTTATATAATGATGTCTATGTCCTTGGGTTGTTATAGAAAAATTTTTCACACTCTATGCATCTTGATTTGATGGCCTTCCATTTCCCTCTGAAAACATAATATCCCCCATTTTGTTTACTCCAGAGTTAAAAATACATTTTTTTTTCCATATACGCGGGCCACAGTTATACAACTCCCGTATACATAGGTTGCTCCATTACAACCCACGTACATCAGGTTTTGTGCTAAAAAGTTAAAAATATGTTGGCGTTCCATGCCATGTCACGAGATCCATGATCCTTGAACTTCCATATACTGGAAACTCTTTGACCTGACCCTTCAATTCCATTTGGAGGATATAAATTGAGCCATATACAAGCCTTGAATATGCACATCATTGAGAGCAAAGAAACTATAGAGAAATTTCACTTCATATTGAGTCTGCATCCCTTTTTCCTTGAAAGTTTCAACTTCTTTTGTTCAGCCCCCAAGATCTTTCTATCTTGAGAAGGAGAAATTCAATTTCTCCTACTACTTGTGAGCTTGCCTTTGTGTAGGATTGAAGTGGTGAAGGCCCAACTCAATCGAGATCTTCTTCAGACGTTCGGACGAGGTAAGATCTTAACCTTCTCTTGTTAGCATTTCTATTTATATAGCATACTTGAGTTTAGAGTTTATTTCTGGGTGTCATTCCATCTATTGTGGTTCACCCTTTACCATAGATATTTTCCTCGTAACATAATTGCTGACTCCACTGAAGATGATCTCCCTTTTGGGGTATTGGGTGATTTTTCTTTTTCATTACTCTTTGTTTTCCTAATTTTATGTGTCGCTTGTTGCTTAAAAACATTTATTTTTCTTTGCATATGTTGGGCGTAGGCGTATTTTGAGAAGAAAGGCTATTTTGAGCGCAAGCCTAATTTTGGAGAAGAACATCTAGCATGAAAAGCAACATGGAAAATAAGCATGCAAGAGGAGCATCATGCAAGGCGAGAAGGAAGGAAAGCCTAACCATGATAGGGTTAGGGTTTTGATAAAGATTGTAATGGCTATAAGCTTGTAAAATAGTATAAATAAGAACCTAGGAGGTCTAGGTCAGATTTTAGTGGTTGTAAGTTCATAGTTGTTGAATAATTGTAAGTACAAGGTGACATCAAAGAGTCAAGTAAGCTAGATTTTGAGGGTTAGGTCACAGGCTGAGGAGCCTGGTATGATCTAGTCCACCTCACAGAGGTTCTTGAACCTCTTCAGGATTGTGTGATGGAAGATGTAATGCATGCAACACCATATTTTGCGGTACACTAAATAAAAGATAAGAGAAGACAAATATTTGTGGACGTAGCCCAGGAGGGGGTGAACCATGGTAAAAAATGTGTTATATGTGATGTTTATTTCATGTTTTCTCTCTGTTAACGATTGGTTTATGAAGGAATGGTTAAGATAGATATATTATAATGCATGCATGGGCATAAAAGATGAATGAATCCTAGGAATATTTGAATGAATAACATGATGAATGCATGAAGAATATAGAATACACTACCAGATCCCCACTCATTCCTATATTGCAAGAACATGAGCATTGTAGTCAACCATAAAGATATCTTGGGTGAGACTACACAGTGTACTATGTGCACTGTGTTGCCTTCTGGTTTACCAAGAGGGCCAATATTTTTAAAGGGTTTTGTTAGAAACCTGATGGGATCTAAACCTGGGTCAGCCCTAGAAGAGAAAGAGGAATAATAAACCAACAAATGGTTATGTTGTTGGCTAGAACTGAATAGGATTGGGTGGAAGGGATCCGTGAAGAATTACATAGAGAATGAAAGTATAGAAGGGAATGTTTAGACCATGGAATCCAATGAAGGCAGAGATTGAAAGATGGTTGAAAAAAAAGGAACTTGAGTTTGCGAAAAAGGATAACATAAACTCTAAGTTAACATCGCGAAAATATCTTGACAAATACGTGTTTAGCGACTTGCCTGAGGTATTTTTCTGTGATTTCCTGCATTTGTTGCAGGAGTGGTTATTGAGGTTAAAAGAAAATCACCCTATAAATTGAATCAGACAGCTGGAGTGGAATATGGTGGAGATCGCATAGTTACAACAAGTTAATAACAAATTTACGTTCATAGTAGATTTCTGGATAGACAATATTGTTGTAGGGTTTATCACTTAATTTGTAGTAGATACCATGAAGTATTATAGCTCAGCAGAGCAGGATTTTCTAAGAGGGCCCAGAGGTAGGTATATCAGATTGTTGTATACTTCAATCAATATTTTATTGTATAACAACGGTGTGATGACCATGGAATCAGACAACTAAACTTCCATGCATGCATGGGGGAAGGGGGGAAGCACTGACAAGAGGTGGAGAAATGGAGGAAGAAATGGATAAGGGAAAGAAGAAGGAGGCCATGGACCCAATCATGATGGAGGAATACCAGATAAAAAATATAATGGAAACAGCTGGAGAGACGCGCAGTGGAGTACCCTACCAATATAAGATGAATAACAAGAAGAGAGCCATACCTGATAGAGAGGGCTTGGAAAGCGAAGAAGAAGAGGTAGAGGATCTCTGGGTTGTGGATAAGATTTAGGAAATCATGCGTGCAACATATGAAAGGAAAAAAAGAGGTCTAAGGGCAGGAACAAAAGGCAGAACTCCAATCCAGATCAACGTCAGTGTGGAACCTATGACCCCATGTGCGACTAGTACACCAGAAAGAACACTAGTGTCTAGACAACTGAATTTTAGTGGCAAAAGAACAACAGGACAAGGATCCAATAAAAGATTCTCAATTGGAGGAGCTAGTTCAGGAAGTAATAGTCAAATATATACACCGCGTGAAGGTAGTATTTCACCACAGTTCAAAATGGCAAGACATGATCCCATGACCAGGTTACCAAAATTTCAGGGAGAGGCATAAGAGGACCCTGAAAACAATTTATTCATCTACGAGAAGATCTGGGAAGAAAGGTAGATCACAAATGAGGATACAAAACTTGCACAGTTAGCTATCATGCTAAGAGACCGCGCACTAGACCGGTATATGAGCCTAGATGTAAACAGTCCACCAGGAGTAACAAGGACCATTGTAGACTTGAAAAAACTATTGATAAATGAATTTCAGAATCCCATCTCAAAGGACCAGTATATGAATAAAATAATTGAAATCAGGAAAAAACTTGGTGAGCTTTTGTGGGAGATTGATCAGAGGTTTAAATGATTGAAAGGTAAGTTTAAGCATGAAATTACTAACATGAAACATAGGCACTTATTTGTGAACTCATTGTTACCACATTTGAAATACCCATTAAGACAATAGAAGTTCCAAACTCTGGCAGCCTTACAACTAGAAGAGAACCAGTATTAGAAGACAGGTATATCAATAAAGGAGCTGAAAGATAATATGAAGAACCTAACATTTCAATTGAACCGGAATAAGGGCAAAGAGGAAAGAGAATTTTTTTGGTGTACCACATGCAGGAAAGAAGAGAACCATAAGAATGAATGTCCAACATTCATGCAGTACATGGAAATAGGAGTACCAAACCCTTTCCAACAGAAGTACCATGGTGAGAGATATGTAAAAAGCATGGAAATGATACATATCATTGTCCAATGATGCAGAAGTATCAGACAGTGCCCAAAATTTCATAGTGTGATTTCTGCAAGTCAGTAGGTCATGATGATAAATATTGTAGGATGATGGAGTTGATGAGAGAAATAACTTCATATACTTATAGGTTGCAAGAAGAAATGATGACAAGGAAAGTGACACCTCAGTTCAACCAGGTACCACCTCCATACAACAATGTGCAACAACAGTATAATAATGTGCAGCCAAAATACAACGACTTGCAGCCACAGTATAACCTCATGCAATATAACCATGTACCTCAGCACAATGCACCACAAGGAGATCGGGCTAGATACATAGGTGGGGGACGAGGTATAGGAGGATTTGGACAAGGAAGAGGTCCAATAGTGTGCCAAAACTGCCAACAGCCAAGAAATTATGAAAGGGAGTTCCCACTTCCACTAGTGACATGTATGTACTTTCACGTAGCAGATCATGATACATAAGACTGTACAAGACTCTTGGGAAAGATCCAAGAAAAGAGGAACCAGAACAACCATAATGTACAGTGGATTTCTACAGAATCCATGGATGATGGTAGAAACATCAATATAGTCACATGAGGAGGAGCTAAGATGGGAACTGATGTAGCAATACAAGACCTAGAACAACACCAATGGGTGAAGAAGAATAATGAACCAAAGAAGAAGTTTGATGCACAAAAAGAAAAGGAAACATTCAAGGAGGAAATATAGGAGTTTCTCAAGAAAAATGTTGCATCTACATCAGCCGAACACCACAATCAGAATGTACCAATGTATGAAATTACCTCCTCAATGGACCACACCAGTAAAGAACAACCTTTAGAGCAAGTAAGTAACATAAAAAAAAAATTGCAATCTTATCTTAAGTTATTAAAGGACCCATCATCTGTCAAAATCTTACAAAATCTTCTAGAAAGATGTAACACAAATATAGAAGGGAAATTAGAGAAGAAAATAGTCAATCATCTCCATACAAGAACAAGGATAATAAAGGAATTCAGACTAAATGTTAACATTGGGTACTTAAATATGGGTGATATTACACTGGACTTTGGCTTTGAATTAAATGTTTTACCTGAGAAGACATGGCAGTGTATGGGAGAACCCACATTAGGCTATTCACCTGTCCAGTTGAAACTAGAAAATCAACACAAAGTTTTACCAATTGGAAGGCTTAAACGTGTGACAGTAGATTTGGATTGAGTGTGCACTATGGCAGACTTTGAAGTAATAGAGATAGTAGATGGCACAACACCTTATCCAACATTGCTTGGATTGGATTGGGCATTTGATAACCAAGCCATAATCAACTTGAAGACAAGGAAAATGACATTTGAATTAGGTGAATATAGATTCATTGCACCATTATATCCTTCATAAGGAGAAAGGTTTGTAGAACCCACTTGTTTAGATAAGGAGGAAATAAACTAGTTGTACAAAACCACTGCACGTGAAGAACATTGTGTCAACCCAACTACAGATGGGGTACTCAACTGGAGAAGAATCACATCATGTGCTTCTGACTCAGTCATGGGTTTGGAGAATTGGCAACAAAGATTACATGAAGTTTACATTAGAAGGTGTGCAAGAATAGACAACACGGTAAGATGGGTCGGTATAGAGATAAGAGAACCTCCCAGCTTTCATGGGGTAAATGACTTGGAGGAATTTCTAACAAAATATGAAGAAGAACTGTTAGAAAATCAGAGGCTCTTAGCCCTAAATATTGCACTTGGCCACACCTACAATATGGTGGGGTGCACTCAAAGAAACAATTCAGGACTGGTACCAATGTAAACGGTTACTATGCATTAGATTTGGTGCATAACAGAGGAGCAGTAAAATGCAGACGTATGATGGGAAAGGAACACCAGCAAAACACTTGGAGAAGTGCATAACACAATGGAGGATGAAACCACCAAAATAATGGCCTCATCACTTCATCCATACATTGGAAGGAATCCCAGAGAACTAGTATGTATACTAGGAGATGCACAGAGGCGCTACAGAATGGACATCATTACAACAGAACTTTGTAGTAACTTTTTAATTTGAACATGAGAACCCCAACATTGACTCAATGTTGAAGAATATAAGAGGTGTGATATTTATTGATGAACCAGAGGTTGAAATCATGACAGACTATCAACAACATAATAGAAAGACAATTAAAGAACTACTTTCATTCTATCGTGTTGAAGAGGAAGCACCAGATGAAGATGATCTGCGCAACATTCAAAATATATAAATTGAAGGAGAAAGGGAGGTGGAAGGTCCATATCTGGAGTTAGAATTATTTGTTTCACCAATCAAAGTGAAGAAATTCAACATTGGGACAACTGATAATCCCAAAATGGAAACTATTGGAGACTATTGGGATGAACAAACAGTATAAAGAATAACAGAGTTACTGCGTGAATATAGTGACTTGTTCCCAATGACCTTTATAGAGATGAAAGGCATAGCAGGAGAGCTAGGAGAGATGAAAATACCTCTCAAACATTAGGCAAGATCTATCAGGAAGAGACCTTTTAGATTGAAGCCAATATATAAGCATAAAGTGAAGACAAAAAATGATAGAATGTTGGAAGCTAGTATCATAGAACCACTAGAGGAATCTGAATGGATAAGTCCTATGGTAGTCCAAGAAAAGAAATAAGGGGAGATAAGTATTTGTGTATATCTGAGGAAACTTAATGATGCTTGCTTACATGACCCTTTCCCTACCCCTTTTACAAATGAAGTCTTAGAGAATGTGGGAGGCTAGGAATCATATTCATTTACAGATAAATTCTTAGGTTACCATCATATCAAAATAGCTCCAGAAGACGTGTATAAGATTATTTTTGCTACAGAATGGGGATACTACCAATACACAGTCATGCCATTTGGGCTGAAGAATGCACCACCCATTTTTTCAAGAGTAGTCATAGCTTCTTTTAAGGAATTCATACATCAGTTTCTAGAAGTATATATGGAGGATTGGACTGTATATAGTCTGTTAAAGGACCATGTAGAAGTATTAAGGCTAATGTTAGAAAGATGTAGCAAATGTCAAATATCATTAAACATCAAGAAATGAATTTTTGGGACACCTTTTGGAATATTGTTGGGACATATAGTGTGTAAACAAGGTTTACTAGTAGATCCTTCCAAGATTGCAGTCATTGTAAACTTACCACCACTAATTTCACTGCACCAATTGATAGCAACACTGGTACATATAGGCTATTACGGAAAATTTATAAAGGGGCATGAACAGATTACCACGCCAATGGAAAAATTGTTAAAGAAGGATATCAGATTCTAGTGGAAGGAGGACTTTCAACAAGGGTTGGACACCTTAAAATAAAATATGGTCACAACACCTATATTGTTATTCCCAGATTGGGAAAAGACATTTCATGTGCATGTAGATGCATCAATAATAACACTTGGAGAAATTCTCGTGTTAGCACTTTGTAAATTTTGTCCAGCTGAATAGACAAACGACAGAGGTAACTGTTTCAACTAGCTTTAGAGTTGAGGCACTAGCCTGCTCAACTTAGAGAGGGCTCTCTCATGTCACTTGATACATCTATGGAAATCGATGGCTAGAATTGGTTTTTTTTGGGGTTTTAATAAAGTTCCTGGCGAAGAAGAGGGGAACACTATGGGCTATGGAGTCAAAATTCTGAAAGTGAACGAAGACAATTCATAGACTGATAGAACTCTCCAGATGACAAAGGCTAAATAAGGTGATGAATCTGAGTTATTCTTGAAATAAAAATATGTGTAGGAATATAAAGAAGACAAATAACTACATCAGAGCATTGCTGAAATGAATTTTGAATAAGTTAAGAAGACAAACACATAGTTTAAATTGCTTAGACCAAGAGCATCGCAAGACGAATTATGGGCCTTTAAACTCTCCAATTTAAATAGAAGAAAATTTAAATGAAATGAAAGGCTATAGGAAATACATACGATGAAAGGAAACAAAGCTCATATCACCACCTGTTAGAATCGTTTCATAGAGACTTCAAAATATTCTGCATTTGTATTCAATTCAGCCCCAGAAAATTACAATGAAGTTCAGAACAACCAAAATCGTGCCCTTGCACTTCTGCCAACATTGGTTAATTCAAGCCTCTTAGTACTTATACAATTTGATAAAAAATAACTGAAATTGAAACATTTCATCTTCTGTAATAGTTTCGGATGTCAGCTTCGGTATACAAAACGACTTACAATCATTAACAGAAAGAAACATTTTGACATCATGAATAATGTCTCTGACCGCTCGGCTGCATCCACTACACTTGGTCTTCTCTGTACTTCCGTTAGTTCTGGTAAGATGGGTGATAGCTAGAGATCATTTGTTGTTTCGGAGGATGTGGCATCCATCGTGAAGAATACCTGATAAGCGGCGAGAAAAATGATCTATTTCGGTTCTGAATGTCGAAATTTGGATGGAAGATTTGTGCCAAATCTCTGAACGTTCGACTGCTTCAAATACTCATAGAATAATGCCTGGGATCCCTCCTTTTATAGGCATCTATTTCCATTGTTGTTTGGAGAAAAGTGGTTTTAGATGAGCCACCCTTAGCCCCGATGTGTCTCATAGAACATCACATGTCCATGATTTAAACCAGGGTAGTTTTCCCCGGTCCACCCCTTGTCAGCTGATTCTCACGCTACTTCGATCACCAAATTGTACCTCGGCCATTGATCCGGGTCATTTCAAGATCTACGGTCAGCGTATTATCTGACAACTTTGACATCAGAGGTTGAAAAATGTGGTTTTGGTCAGACATACCTCTTTTCTGATATACTTCTAAGGGAAACATGCGTCCTGCAAAAAAATGTGATGCTTTTCCCCGGCTCGCCCTCGACCGCTTAATCTTTGTGCTAGTTGTATCTCCAATACACATATCGGTTGTTGATCCGGGTCGCCTTTGAGATCGATGGTCGGCTGAGATTTATTCTTCATATCTCTGCTACTTCATCCAAACACTGCCAGATATAGACGGGTCCTCTAAATTTATAACATCTCTCCGGCAATTTAATCTGTCATAAAAATTTTGAAACTCAGACACTAGATGGGAATTATATGGTGATAACATTGGCTGCAACTAGGGATGCTATCCTCCCTACGAGGTAGCAAAGAAATGTAGACCAAGTGTCTGATCCATTGGGTTGTTCCCCAAAACATGTGTGTGTCCTGCTCCTACCAAGCTCTGTGCACTACTTCCAACTGCATGGGGGACGTCCGAGTGCATTATTGAAAACTGACTTTATCTAGTGCTAGAAAACTCAAACTGGAAAATGCTTGACCAAAAAGATTATTTTCACATCCCTACCTACCCTAAAAATTCTGGGATGACCACTCGCTCAAGTGATGCTAAAGTGCCAATGCATCCAATCAAGCAATTGGCTTCCTAATTTTCCTTTGTTCACATTTTTCTCAAGCTGGTAGAAAAACGTAAAGGATGGCGGCTGAAAAAACAAATTGAATCCAAAATCTGAGCTTATGAATGAAGCAAATTCATCCTTCACTGAAGACTGTAATAGGATGGCCATCGGATCTTCAAAATCATGAAAAATTGTTTCTCCCTGATGAGCAAAAACTGAAAGGCAAGTATCTTTCATCAGTGTTAGTTGTTTTTGCTATATTTCTTTTGTTATGAGAACATCTTCGAATGAAATGGTGACGATAGGTTTTTCTACTTGACCATGCATATCATCAAAAATATTCATATATTCTTGAACATATTCAAATATGACAGTCATATAATATGCACCAAGGCTATCCTCTTGTACATCAAACAACTTTGATGTGGTTTCATTAAATTTTTGGAAATTTGTTTGAGGACAACCACTTTGACTTTCCAGTGAATAAATAGAAATAAGTTCCTTCTCATGCACTACTTTACAGTCTAGAACTCTCGCGGATGGATATTCAAGACCCTGATTTTCAAATGACTTGAATAAAACCACTGCCTCTTCATTATCTTTATGTGTTTCTAATGGAAAAATGGCATACACTACTTCATCTATGTCATTTGTTTCTTTATTGTTGGAAACTTCCATAGATGCAATTTCATAATCTTCATCCATGTCTATGTTGCTTAAAAATTTAACCACGATGTCATTCTCAAGGGAAGAGAAAATACTTTAAAACACCTTTTCACGTTGAGAATTCATACTGATTTCGAGATGGAGAAAATGACCTTGAACAATTCTTTCTGGAGCAACTTCTTCATCCTTTTTAGGCTTATAGTTGAACATAGACTACAAATCTGAGCTGACATGACCCTTTATGTGATTGTCCATAGAATTATCATCACCACTCTGTTCATGCTTGAAGGATCCCTGTCCTGAGATACTACAAATATTTTCTTCAATAATTCGAAAGAAGAAAAACATAATGGTAGGGTTGTCCTACCTGATTTGAAATCTTCTTCAATTTCATTGCCAACATATGGTGCTATTTCAGTGCAAGCAATAGGGTCTTCAAGCGCATGAAAAGAATGTTGTGACATCTTGTCATTTTTCTCCATTGATCTAGCGTGGCTTTTCATAAGCACAGGTTATTTTTCTTTGATGATGATTTTAGGATTTTCTTTCAGCAATTTGAAAGAAGAAAAGCATAGAGGTAAGGAATTCCCTTCAGTTGATTCAATACTTTCTTCTTTGTAGTTGTGATATGCAACCTGATTGCTTTCATTATACTGTTGAAAAGGAACATTTTGTAATAGAGAACATGTGGTTGATTGTTTTAGGGGGTCAACATCGTAATCATCATATTCATCATATATAGACAAATCATTAATATATGCCATGTCATCTAACAAGAACAAACTTAGAACATCAACTTGTTCTTCAACAAGCTGCTTTTCACACTCATATTCTTGACTATCTACAAATGAATACATAAAACGACCAGCCCTCTGCTCATCATGGAATGTATCAACACCTCCTCTTTCAACAAGTGGGATGTAATTTTTTGCAAAATCTTTAGCATTGGGAACTTCAAGAGGACCTATGATATTTTCAATTATATGCTCAAGATTCCAATCAACAATTGTATGTTCATATTCACTCTCATGTCCTTGAACATTCAACCCCTCATTTTGGGTTTGTTTACATGCTTGGATGTTGTGTTGAATGTCCTGAGCATCACAAAACATTTGTTGTAAGGACCTAGGTCGTCTTTCCATCAGGAGGAAAGAAAAATATGGATGAAGAGCAGTTGCATAATGGAGCATGGCAGCAGCTTCAGAGGGTTGAATTTCATTGGACAAATTATAATAGATGCTAGAGAAATTTCTATTGAATATAGAAATAGATTCATTTTTGCATCTTTTCAAGGCATAAAACTCAGTGAGTTGCAGCTCTAAGGATTTCTCTTTTCCCAAAAATTTAAAAAAAAACTTCTTCAATTCCACCCATGAGCTGATGGTTTCTAGGTGTAAGTGTTTGAACCAGTGTTTGGTGTCTCCTTTCAAGGATTGAGAGAAAAATCTCATACACAAATCATCATGGTCAATCTCGAATAAATCTATAAAATGCTCAAACCCTTGAATGTGCTTTTCAGCAGATATGATACCCGATTCTCCATCAAACACAGGTAGGAACTCATAGTAATTTGGAGGGAAATCATGAAGGGTTTCGAGTAGCTCTAAGGGTATATATCTATGTCGGGCCTTAGGGGGTGTTGGGCCAAGAACATTGGGAGAGACATTGGTCTGAGTCTTGCGGGATTCATCAACTTGGTCATTGTCATTGTGTGGCCTAGGTGGAACCTTTTTATTAGAACCAACGACAAGGCGAGGGTATACATGTGCAACTTATAGAGGAGGAAATATAATTTTAAGTCTTTCATGATCATTATTAAGATACAATAGGTAAAAGAAAGTTCATTTGGCATTTTCAACAGAGGCAACTTAAAATGAAAAGTAAAGTGCTTTGTAAGAGGTCCCATTTTGAGTACCTGTTTTCCCTCATGATGCCCTTCCTTGCCCCTGTCAAGGGGTTTCATCTTTCAGTGAAGTTTCTATCTCGCACTTGAAGTATTGAGAGCAGGATCGCCTCTTGGAAATTCAAGATTCTTTTATCAGTGCAGTCGCCTTCGAACCGAAGTGGAGTTGTTAGAGTAGGAATACAGCCAATGTGTGCCTAAGTGTCTGCCTCTCTCAGACCCTAGAACTCAACCATGTCGTTCTTCCCAGGGAAAATTTTTAAATTTCATCCCCAGCAACGGCACCAAAATGTTAGCACTATGTAAATTATGTCTGGCTGAATAGGCAAATGATAGAGGTCACTGTTTCAACCAGCTTTAGAGCTAAGGCACTAGCCTACTCAACTCAAAAAGGGCTCTCTCGTGTCACTTGCTACATCTATGGAAATCGGTGGCTAGAATTGGTTTGTTTTTGGGTTTTAATAAAGTTCCTGGTGAAAAAGAGGGGAACACTATGGGCTATGGAGTCAAAATTCTGAAAGTGAATGAAGACAATGCATAGACTGATAGAACTCTCCAAAGGACAAAGGCTAAATAAGGTGATGAATATGAGTTATTCTTGAAATAAAAATATATGTAGGAAGATAAAGAAGACAAATAAATGCATTAGAGCATTGTTGAAATGAATTATGAATAAGTTAAGAAGACAAACACATAGTTTAAATTGCTTAGACCAAGAGCGTCGCAAGACAAATTCTAGGCCTTTAAACTCTCCAATTTAAACAGAAGAAAATTTAAATGAAATGACAGGCTACAGGAAATACATACGATGAAAGGAAACAAAGCTCATATCACCACCCATTAGAATCTTTTCATAGAGACTTCAAAATATTTTGCATTTGTATTCAATTCAGCCCCAGAAAATTACAATGAAGTTCAGAAACAACCAGAACCATTCCCTTTCACTTCTGCCAACATTGGCTAATTCAAGCCTCTTAGTACTTATGCAATTTGATCAAAAATAACTGAAACAGAAATGTTTCATCTTCTGTCACAGTTTCGGATGTCAGATTCGGTATACGAAACGACTTACAAACATTAACAGAAATAAATGTTTCGCCATCATGAATAATCTCTATGACCGCTCGGCTGCTTCCACTACACCTGGTCTGCTTTGTACTTCCATTAGGTCTGGTAATATGGGTGATATATGGAGATCATCTGTTGGTTCCAGGGACATGGCATCCATCATGAAGAATACCTGATAAGCAGCAAGAAAACTGATATGGTTTGGTCCTGAATGTCAAAATTTGGATGGAAGCTTTGTGCCAAATCTCCGAACGTTCGACTGCTTCAAATACTCATAGAATAATGCCCAAGGTCCCTCCTTTTATAGGCATATATTTCCAACATGGTTTGGAGAGAAGTGGTTTTAGATGAACCACCCTTAGCCCCGATGTGTCTTAGAGAATGCTGTGTGTCCATGATTTAAACCAGGGCAGTTTTCCCCGGTCCGCCCCTTATTGATCGATTCTCGCACTACTTCGATCACCGAATTGTACCTCGGCCATTGATTCAGGTCGTTTCAAGATCTACGGTTAGAGTCTTTCCTGATGACTTTGACATCAAAGGTTGAAAAAGTGGTTTTGGCTAGACAACCCTCCTTTCTGATATACTTCTAAGGGCGCCACGTGTCCTGCAAAAAATCGTGACAGTTTTCCTTGGCCCACCCTCGACCGCTTCATCTTTGTGATATTTGTATCTCTGATACATGTATCGATCATTGATCTAGGCCACCTTTGAGATCGACGATCAGCTGAGATTTATTCTTCATATCTCCGATGCTTCGTCCAAACACCGCTAGATATAGACGGGTCCTCTAAATTTATCACAGCTCTGCGGCGATTTAATCCGTCATAAAATTTCCAAAAATCAGACACCAGTTGGGAATTATATGGTGATAACATATCGCACAACCAAGAGGAGGGGATTTAAACCATCTTATCCTTTGCAAGAAAAAAATTGTCAGAATCAAAGCAAAATTACAACACCATGGTATATGCACTTCAGAAGTTCAAGAACTATTTACTGGGTAAACAATTTAATATGTTCACAGATCATTTTTCCCTCAAATACATAGTCAAAAAGCCAGTGTTGGGGGGGGAGCATCTGTAGATGGTTATTTTTAGTCCAAGAATTTGATTTTGAAGTGATAGTCAAAACAGGGAAGCTCAATGCATAACTTAATCACCTATTAAGGGTAACTAATGGAGAAGAACCTACTAACTAGGAAGACAACTTCCCTGATGCACAACTATTTTCAGTACAAGTAGTCAATGAATACTTTGCAGATATTATTGAATACTTAATTACATGGAGTGCACCACAAGAGTTTAGCATTGTGCAGAAGAAAAATCTTGTAGTCAGAGATGCAGACTATAAACTTATTGCAAGACAATTATATAAGATGGGCACAGATAGTATTTTGAGAAAATGTGTATTCAAACATGAAAGACCCAGAATTTTGGAAGAAGCTCATGAAGGTATAGCTAGAGGAAACTATGCAAGAAAATATACCGCGCAGAAGGTATTTCGTGCAAGATTATGGTGGCCAATAGTCCATAGAGATGCCAAGGAATATTTCCAGAAATGTGATGTCTGTCAGAGGGTTGGAAAACCCAACAGAAGGGATGGCATGCCCCTAATACCACAAATAACCTTGCAGGTATTTAACAAATGGGAAATATACATTGTTGGACCAATCTGTCCGCTAGAAAAAAGGTTAGTATCTAGATATATCATTACTACGAATTAATACTTAACTATATGGGAAGAAGAAGCACCAGTAAAAGACTGCAACGCAAAGGCAACAATATACTTCTTGTTTGAGCAAGTGATCACCAGATTTGGATATCCAAGGATTTTGATAAGTGACCAAGGAACTCACTTTATCAACAATACCATCAGGTCTATGACTGAGGAGTTTGAAGTCTATCACCAAAAGAGTACACCATACTGTCCTCAGTCAAATGGAATGGTAGAAGCCTTCAATAAGATCTTGGAGAATTCTCTGGCAAAGATATGCAATGTCAACAGGGATGATTGGGACTTGAAAATACTAGAAGTACTATGGGAATATAGGACCACATGTAAGAAGTTGGCAGGAAAAACACCATTCAGATTGGTGTATGGGAAGGAAGCAGTGGTACCATTAGAATTTTCGTTACCCAGTCTGCGCATAGCAGCAATTACCAACATGACAGAAAGAGGTGCACTAAAGGAGAGGTTTAATCAACTAATGAAGATGGAAGAGGATGGAATTTTGGCAGGATTTCACCAGGAAGTGTAGAAAGCAAGAGACAAAGCCTGGCATGACATATATATTAAGAAGAATATTTTTAAGGAGGGATACCTAGTCTTGCTTTATGAGAGTAGTGTTTTTCAACATCCTGGTAAGTTTAAAATGCATTGGCTAGGTCCATGTGAAGTAAATACTGTCACAAATGGGGGATCTGTATAACTAAAGGAATTGGGAGGAACATAACTCAAAGGAATCATCAACGGTAGTTGACTAAAACTATACAGGGATTGTCGACCGCCTAACCCTTAAAAGTCACAGCGTAGTGAGAAAGGCATGTATATAGTATACTATAGCATAGATTAGGACAGAAAAACGATAAAAGGAAATAAAAAGGAGGAAAAGAAGAAAAAATAAATACAACAATAGAAAACGAGAGAAAAACAAAAAAAGACACAGAATTTGATTGAACCATAAGAATGTGCAGAAAAACATTGTGCACAATAAAGTGAAAAATAAATAAGAACGGGTCTATAAAAGGTAGAAAGAATGTGTTTATTCAACACTTAGCGATTTTTTAGCACAGAGTGAGAAATAGAGTTCCTTCCCTAGCTATCATTTTATGCAAAAGCAAGAAAGTGTGTGAATTCGAGAAAGAATAACCCCACCAAATTTCAGCGCACTAGGACAATATGTCTAGGTTACTTGGTAGGGCCAAAGGCGTAAGGAAAGGATGCCACAACCCAAGAACATGGTCGAGATGGAAGATATTACCACCTTGGAAACACAATCAATCATCCTAACATGGGTTGAGGAAGAGATATCAACAACATAACAAGGAGAAATAGGGCAGAGCTCTAGGGCCCATAATGGTATTCTAAACCCTAACCCTGAGATGCCTGCAAATCCTGACGAAACAATGGGACCGCGACAGTCCCATGAACACGAGGAAGTGTTGGTCAAAGATATCACCAACCCACTAAAATCCAAAAGGGAAGAAGAGGATGCAGACATAGTAGAGGCAGGCCCATCTGTTGTGGGATAGAAAAGAAATGAGCCAGACGCAATGGAGGTTACACTCCCATATCTCCCAGACGCAGTGATTACTATGGAGGATATGGTGGGGAAGGTACCAAAACTTAGGTATGAAGACCATGATGTGAGCGATGCGGCCAAATTCCCAAATTTGGCCGAGGAAACTTATTTAATAAACACAAGGGAAGTTGGACGCCTCTGCAAACCCATATTGGAGCCTGTGTAGTGGATAATGGGGCTCTATAACTCAAGAATCATGAACTTGCTAGATATACCGCATTTCAGGCGTAGTAGGAACGTCGGACTCTACGTGAAACAACTAGTCGCTTGTGTACATGGAGGCATCCTTTGGATGTCGCACTAATTTATAAGATCACAAGACTCCCCACATTTGGCGTGCAACCAGAGGAATACTTGGATAACAAGGCATGTGATAAAGAAATCACAGAGTTGGTTAAAGCACAGTTCGACACTACTTAGGGGAATAGTGGAATTGTCATCAAGGATATCAATGAAAACGCGATAAGGTTCACCAGCAAGCTTATGTCTTGAAAACTTTTGAGGAAATGTTGCAAAGAGGAAGCACCAGTAGGAGTTATTGCAGTAGTCTCATAGTGCGCGAAAGGGGTAATGTTCGGCTGGGCACCATACATGTTGAACCACTTTTTGATAGACTATAGATACACGTAGGAAAATGGAGTTGAGTTTCATTACTCATGGCTAATCATTTTAATAGAATTGGCAGGATGGCAGGAGCCAAAATTCTCAGCTTGCTTGGATAGGATGGGGAAATGCTATGCAGAAAGATACAAGTCCCTCTGGAATTCCAAGGACAAAAAAGCACAATAGGAAAACAACATCATTTTTGCAATGTTGCTAGAAGAGATACAAAAATTCACAACTAATGTGTTGTGCATACCTATGGAGGTAGTCCAAGAAAAATATTGGATAGCCAAGTTCAAGGTATCCGGACATCACATATGGATCCAAGTAGCAAGGGATCCAAAGAAGGCATGGCTAGAAATGCAATATTGTGTCACCAAAGAGAAAGTGGACTGGATAATTAAAGACTGGCGCATCCAATAGCAAGATCAACAAGGACACTCACGATGCAACCCTCTAGGCCTAAAGACAAGGCTAAAGTAGGCTCTTCAGCGAGAATAAGTAGCTCGACCTATAATACTATAATGACTACAGCTTGGAATCAGCCAATTGGGAGCAACGTAGTACCAAAACAACCAAGGAAAACAACAACAGCAGAAAGGACAGGAAGACAGCCACAGACCACAAAGAAGGATACTTCACAAGCTAAAGAAGAAAGAACCCAGGGTACAACAAGTGGGGCGCAGCCCTCAAAGACAGTAAGGAAGCCCAAGCAGGAAAAAGACGCGCTCAAGAAAAGGAAATATGACACAGAGGACCTAAACATCACCTTGATAGAGGATGATGTGAAGCTATTCGCAGATAAGGTCCAAGACAGGGGTGAAGAAGTGTTCTGAATTGAAGAGGTGCAATGGGAAGAAATAATGGCCAATCTTATATAGTTCCATGATAGCATACAACAACTAGGGAGCCAAGCAGGATCATAGGCCACAATGCAGCAATAGGAAAAGACACAGCAACCACCTACGCAGAAAGAAGGAGAGGAGGCAGTGCAGTTCATAGTGTAGGGTAGGGAGACATTTACGGTAACGTGTCAAATGCTTAGATTTGATGAGGAGATCACTGCACAAAAACCCCTGGAGGAGGTGGAACAATTGGAAATGGTCATGGCACAAATACCCACAAAGGCACGATACGAATTCCAGGCCATTGTCATGCAATAAGTATAGTCCAGGTCCCACGCGGATGCAACAAACTTGGAGGTGGGTAGAGGTGTCATTGAAATTATTCAAATCACATGCAACCAACTGACCGTGGAGAAGGAGGAGGAGAAATAATACATAGATAAATTAGAACAGGGATTAACAATAGTTTATGATCGCATCCCAGAAAGCACACAGGGACCGCAGAGAAGTGAAAAGGAGAAGATCAACCTGATCTCACATATAATTGAACAACATAAGAAAGAAATTGAGGAGCTCGAGGAAATTCTCAACCCTACGACTCCTCTTGAGGTCCGAGAATAGAGAGAACAATGATCTTCACTCCATATCGTTGAGATGGAGAAAGAATCCATGGAAATAGAGGAGTTGTTCGACAAAACAATGCAGATATGGACTATCCTCAAAGAATATGAAAAGGTCCAACAGTGGGACCATGAAGAGGAAAGATTCAGTGCTTCCATACAAGAGCTCAAGCAATGGAAGAAAACAATGAGCATCACGGAGCACTTGAAAGGCACCCAAGAAATGAAGACTCTTCAGACAGAGTTGAAAATAGCGCAGATGCAGAAGTAAGAAAGACACATTGAATTGGAACCCCTCCAAGAACAACCGACACAAAGGATTGCACACTTGGAGGAAGAGAAGACAAGTAGAGCACAGGCATAAACCAAGAGCTCAACATTAATACATAAGGAAATAACAGCCCAGAAAGTGGAGGTGCTAACAAGCAAAGTTGTGTAGATGAGAGAAAAAGGAAAGGAACTAGCAGAAAAGTTCCACGGTCTAGACATGGTAGTTCAGGGAGTGCACACCAACTAAGTGGCTCAGGATGAGCCACATGTCAGTGTTGGAGGCATGCTGGGCATAGGCCTATTTTGAGAAGAAAGGCTATTTTGAGTGCAGTCCTAATTTTGGAGAAGAACAGCAGGAAAAGCAACATGCATGAGGAAAAGCAACATGCATGAGGAAAAACAACATGAATGAGGAAAAGAAGCATGCAAGAGGAGAAACATGTAAGGTGAGAAGGCTAGAAATCCTAACCATGATAGGGTTAGGGTTTTGATAAATATTGTAATGGACATAAGCCTGTAAAATAGTGTAAATAAGAACCTAGGAGGTCTAAGTTAGATTTCAGCGGTTGTAAGTTCATATTTGTTGAATAATTGTAAGTCCAAGGTGAGATCAAAGAGTCAAGTAAGCTATATTTTGAGGGTTAGGTCACAGGCTGAGGATCTTGGTGTGATCTAGTCTGCCTCACAGAGGTTCTTTAACCTCTTCAAGATTGTATGATGGAAGATGTAATGAGTGCAACTCGATATTTTGCAGCAAACTAAATAAAATAGTAGAGAAGAAAAATCTTTGTGGACATAGCCTAGGAGGGGGTGAACCATGGTAAAACATGTGTTATATGTGATTTTTATTGCATGTTTAATCTTTTTTAATGATTGGTTTATGAATGAATGGTTAAGATAGATATATTAGAATGCATGCATGGGCCTAAAAGATGAATGAATCTAGGAATATTTGAATGAATAACATGATGAATGCATCAAGAATATACAATACACTCCCAAATCCCCACTCAGTCCTAGACTGCAAGCACTTGAGAATTGCAGTCACCTATAAATCTATCTTGGGTGATATTGTGTAGTGTACTATGTGCATTATGTTGCCTTTTGGTTTACTAGGAGGGTTGATAGTTTTAGAGGGTTTTGTTGGAAACCTGTTGAGATTCGAATCTAGGTTAACCCTAGAAGAGAAAGAGGAATAATAAACCAACAACATCTAAGTTTCTTTTCCTAGACCTTTCCCTAGCAGTGTCTTCTTTGGCATATGTGGGTTTTCCCTTAACAATCGCATACGTACGTGAGTTGTCAGTTCTTAGGGCACGTATATATGCCTATGTTCCATGAACAGTCACGTACACTATTTTCTAAGTCTGTTTGGCTGAGTTTAGTGTTTGTTGAGTGAGTTTTGTTGGTTGTTGTGAATTCTTGGGTTCGTTTCTTAACTGTTGAGTGCCTACAGAGTGATAGGAAGTCGTGTTATCAGTGAATATTTTGGGCGAACTCATTTTGTGTCATTTTCTCATTTTTTTGTCCTTGCATTCTAGTCTGATTAGTCGCTTCTTAGTGTCCTCCTTGGATTGTCTCTTTGTTCTTGCAATAGGGTCTGCTTGGAAGTTGTTTATTAGGTCTTCACATTTTCATTCCAATATATTGAAAATACAAAAATATTTTGTTTTTTGCATTGTATCCAGATCATTTTCACTTTCGGTTGCATTACATTAGTTTTGACATGTTTAGAAATATTGCACTTCATTGAAATTATAGAGATTTCTTTCGAATAACAACATTTAGAAGCATACCATAACTTTGAAAATCAAGCCTAGTCTTTAGCAGTGTTTTTATATTTTCTTCTTTTATGTTGAGTCATCATACCATCAATTTCACGATCGCACCTCTTGAGTAAGAATAGGCCATTAGAATTAAATCTAAATAATTAAAATTGATTAGAAACGATTTTATTTTTTAGGGTACATGAACAAGTGTAGGACCTAAGGCCTTGGATTAGGATTTTGTGAGTAAACATATCCAAGGCTATAAAACTCAACGTATGTGTCTAACCATGGAGTGGTGAAACCCATTTTGTAATTGGTTTCCTCAGGAGGCTCAGCTCACACCAAAGTTAAGAAAGAGGTTGCGCAAAGTTGGTTGCAGAGATATCCCTCTAATACCTTCCTAGTGTCAGAGATATTTATGGGGTTCTATTCATATCTAGAGGTTTCGCTAGTTCCTTTACCTCCTTGAGAGGTGGTGACTTCAAGATTTCAGGCTTTTCTACCCTTCCCATATGGTGGACTGAACCTTCAATTGATCGCTTGAGAATTGGTTATATCGTGGTGAATTTAGTTTCTTGAACTAGGTAGCCACATAGGTTACTTGCAGGGGTTATTCTATAGGTACCTTGAATTAGTAGGGATCAAACAACACACAAACTTTATGGAGTATTTTCTCTCCGGAGGAATCTGACCGACTGCACTGTGAATCCCACGAGGGTCCTTATAATTGATTCTATTTCCTCTACTCTCTTGTTCAGGAGTCTCATCCCCTCTTGGGAGAGGCATACCTTCTTTAGTTTAGGAGGTCTCTTCAACCATTATATCATGTTTGTGTGCATTGGATTTTAGCATTATTTGGGAAGTGTGCTCTTTGATTATTAGTTGGCCTTAGGATTTTTTATTTTGTCATGAGTTCTGAATCATCAGGGAGCAAGACCAAACTTACCGTCGATCTCTTCATCTTTTGAAGCTACCACCACGATTAGATCCTTTACCGAAGACACCTCCTAAAAGGCGTAGATTTAATAAGTGTGGTATATATATCTCCACCTCCTAGACTCATGATCATTCTACCATGAGTATTGAGTTAGATATGAATGTATCAGAAACCCCTTTGACTCCAACCTCCTCTATATTTAGTGGAGTCTCTCAACTCCTACATCATCAATGGTTTGGATTCTGAAAAATCCTTTACTTAATACTTCCCAACCTATGGTATCTTCTCATCCCATGAAAGTGAATCCTTTTGTGTTCCTAGGTGGTTCACCAGGTCATAGCACTCAGTGAATGCCTTGGGCCTCTAATCCTTTCTCTTTTGGTATGCCTGACATGACTTTTCACTTATCATCCTCTATTTCGATGGCTAATGTGAATCCTAATTTTGTGTCTGGGGGAATGAAACCTCCTTATGTTCCTTTCGCATTTGGTGGGGGTCATATCCCTCAACCAAATTCTACGGTAGGAGTTTGGAATTTTCCTTCCTTCAGACCCAATCCTAGATTCAATGGTCTAGGATGGAGTGCTCAAATGGTGGTCATTTTACTTCCTATATTTCGTCTTTCATTCCTTCTTCCTCCACGTTGATTCCTACAAATTATTTTATTATGGAGAATCTTCCTCTAACATCTGGTGTTTCATCAAGGGGGATTCAATTTTAAGGTATGGGAAACCCCTAGCACGTAGTTCCTTCATTTGGGGGAAACATATATAATCCTCACATGAATAATCCTTATCATGTCACTTTCTCCTCACAAGCGGCTTCTGCGGGTATGGTTCCCTTAAAACCTTTCATGAATCAATTGGGAGGAGGATACTATCCTACTAGCTAGGGCCATGGTGTATACCAGAACCCTGGTTGGCCCACAATCTCTCAAACCCAATATTTCCCAGGAACGTGGGCTCAGGAGCCACAACCTCATCTCCCTTTTTTGGCCATGTTGAATCTGCCATATTTTTCAAAATTAATGAATGACCTAGTGCACCACAATCCTTCATGGCCCCCCGTCCCTACCAATATTCCCTCAGACATTCCAAATTTTGAGGGAAAGACTGGTGAGGACCCAGGTGATCATGTGACTACCTTTCACTTATGGTGCTCATATAACTCCCTAAATGACAATTATGTTTGTTTGAGACTATTTCAATGCACCCTTATGGGGGTGGCTACGAAGTGGTACATCGAGCTACCTGGGGGAACTTATGGAACTTTCCATCAGATGGTCCTAGTTTTTCTCAACCACTTCCAATTGTTGGTTCATTACGATGTCTGCATAGAACGTTTATCAGATTTTCATCCAGATAAAGCCACCCAAATCTCTAATCATATTCAAGAGAAACGTAGACAGAAGAGGTTGATTAAAGCTTACATTCCTCCATATTTTCTATTGGAATGGTTCCTCAAGTCCTTGTTGCCTTACATTTCGAATGATGTTTCTACATCTAGAGTAACATATGAGGAAGAGGCCATCTTCAAATCCCAATAGTTAGACCTTATATATGCTTAATCTGGGATGATTTATGAAATTATCCCTGATGTGTCGTGGTTGAATTATTATCCTAGACAAAATCTTCGGCCTCATGTCGATGGCATTATAGGCTCCACAAATGCTAAGACAACAAACCTAGTGACGAACCAGTTGAAGGATTTGTCTCTTAACCCATCTATAGAAGGACAAGCTATGACTTCATCCACACCCACCCAGTCGGTTTATGTGCATTTTGTACACTCAACGAAATCGAACGGTGACCAACAACCCACAGGGAACAAAAAGAAAGGACATGGTAATAATTGTAAGGGAGGGAAGAAGAATAAAAATAATAAATATAAGGAAAACAGTAATAATGATAAATCTAATAATAATGTTGGTGAGGGAAAGAAAGAAAAAGGATAGTGAATTTTTCTTGTAAACCTTGTAAAGATGAGAACCTTACTCACTTGTTCCCCAAAAGCAAGGAATCCTCGAGGCTCATAGTGCAGTAGCATGTTGTGCTGACAAACCCATTTCCATATAACCAAAATATGATCTCGAGATCCTCCAACACCAGAAATGTGTCGAGTGGAAGTAAAACTCCCTTGGCACATGATGGTTGACATATTTGATTCAATATGGTTAAATATGAAGTTAATATAGCTACTCAATCTCATGATTATGGTTCTTCAAAGCCTATTATAGGCCTAGAGCCTCCTCCTAAGAAAACACCTTTTCATATTGATAATTTGGAACCTCCACCTCGTATTCTGAAAGAAGTCCTTAAGTTCTCTTCCCACAATCCTAGTTACAAATCTACCTAAAATTACTCAATTGTCGAGGATTTGGGTCAAAAAGTGTGCGTGATGTAGAACTTAGAGGTGCTCCAGACATGTCCCACACAAAGGAATTCCTTTGTATTTGCTTTAGGAGGTATAGACCTGAGTGGCTCAAAAGTTATCAAGTTTGATGTTGCGTATTTCAAGCCTCACTTGCTTTATCATGTGGCTTTTCAGATCCATGTGGAGGGTATGAATGTTGTTGGATTACTGAGAGGGGGGATGAATCATTAATAGATCAATTTAATCATTTTTCCCCATAAAATACAAGTGTTATATCAATGTAGCATTATCATCCTATAGTTGCAGAGTAAATAAACAATGAACAAATGAGCAATCACACACATACACAATACACCAGTGTTTTAAGTGGAAACCCAAAGAGGGAGAAAACCACATAATTCTTTTTCTTATATGTCTTTAAGAATTACATTCATTGGAAGAACCAACTTCCTTTGTTTTCCAGCTACAACTAGAAGGAGGCTCCAACCCCCTAGTTTCTCAAGCTACAACCTGAGGGAATCTCCAACTCCCCAATTCTCTGGCTACAACTAGAAGGAGGCTACAACCCCCTATGTTCTCCAGCAACAACTGGAAGGTGGATACAACCACTTGTCCTTAACCCATCCAACCGCCCTGAAATATAAATGCCAAATGTAGAAAACCTGTCACAGTCACTTAATCAACCACCGCCACTGTCAACCTGTCATTGTCAACTTGTACCAATAACCTGTAACAACCTGTACCAATCAACCTGCACCAAACAACCTATACCAATAACCTGAACCAACATGTATAATGCATCAATTGCACATCAACTATGACTCGTCAATATGTACCAACATCATCAACTATACACCTCATGTATGTGCCAACTCATCAACTACTTGTCTCAACCATGTACCCAACATGTACCTCAACCATATACCAAAGATATACACCAATAAAACCATAAAAAATTCATCACTCTATCCATAAACCAAATACCATAAACCCTTACATAAAACCATGTGCCACAACCTCATTGTTATGTAGCCTCAAGCTAAACCAACAACTTCAGCAACACATCACAACCAAACGAGCAATACCCATATGCCAAATACCAACAACAAAATACCAATTGTATCCCTCAACAAATCTT
>JASDQU010306554.1:115970-131224 GCA_032191745.1 Picea mariana | reverse complement strand
GCAGTGGATCTTGAGAAGATAGAATCCATTAGAGAATGGTCAGCAAAAAAGAATGTGACAGAGGTCAGATCATTCATGGGACTTGCAGGATACTACAAGAGATTTATTGAAGGATTCTCAAAGATTGCACACCCAATCATTTCCTTACAAAAGAAGGGTGTGAAGTTTCAGTGGACATTGGATTGTGAAAGGAGTTTCCAACACTTGAAACAATTGTTAACAGGTGCTCCAATACTAAGGATTGCAGACCCAAGTGAAGACTTCATTGTATGTATAGAGTCATGTAAAGAGGGACTTGGTGGAGTCCTCGGTCAAAATGGGTTTGTTATATGTTATGAGTCAAGGAAGTTAAACGAACATGAAAGACACTATGCCACTCATGACTTGGAGTTGGAAGCCATAGTGCATGCCTTGAGGAAATGGAGACACTACCTCATGGGGAAAAGGTTTGAGTTAAGAACAGACCATAATGGTTTGAAATATTTATTTGATCAGCCAACTCTAAATGCTAGGCAAACCAGATGGTTAGAATGTCTAAGTGAATATGACTTTGATATAAAGAATATCAAGGGAAAAGAGAACAAAGTGGATGATGCACTCAGCAGAAGAGTACATGAATTGCATTCTATAGCCATTAGCATGTACCAACAGATTTGAAAGATAGAATTACAGAGGCTACCCAATCAGATTTGTGTTAATATTATGGTAGTTGCAGGAGGTATTTACCTCCACGTGTGAACCTGACAAGAATAGAAGACTCTGGGAAGCAGGAGAAACCCTAATGAATTGGCTAATAACCCTAAAAGCCTTGTCGGCTCAAGAAGATAATTTATATTAGGCTATTAGCCTCCAAGAGAAGAAGTCGGCCAAAATTTATAATAATATACTGAACAGACACATACCCAAAAGGAGAAGTCAGCCACAGCAAACTGGAAGAATTACTATAAATACAGGGCGCCATTTTTCATTTGACAGCATATCAGAATTGTAGTTCTGCAGTTTGGTGCGCACTGCAGTTGTAGTATTGTGCACAGGTTTGGAGGAAGAGATGGTGTAGCTGCAGTAGCAACAAGATCTCATTTTTGGCTTGAATGTCTCTTGGCTAGGGTTTGGGACTATCTGATCAGTATTTTGTGTTGCGCTATCCTTGGGGAGAGATGTGCTGCCCTTTGTTTGGATATCTAGCCTAGGGTTTGCTTCTGGAGGAATTTCTCAGTCAAGTTTAAGGTGCTCGAAGGGAGGCTTCAGACTATGGTTGGGTGATGAAGGTATCGTCAATGGTAAAATGAGCACACCATCTTCTATATTCTAACAATTTGCAATACAAGGAATTAGTGGAAAAACTACACCAAGGTATTTTGCAACTAAAAATTGAAGATTACAAGCTAGGTAATGATGAAATTCTCAGGTACAGGGGCATAATTTATGTACCAAATTCCCAAGAGTTGAAAAATCAAATATTGAGAGAAATGCATAATGTGCCTTATGTTGGGCACCCATAATATCATAAAACTGTTGCATCTATCAGGAGCCAATATTATTGGCCAGGCATGAAGAAAGAGGTTGTTGATTTTATTGTCAGATGTTTGGAAAGTCAAAAATGTAAAGGTTGAGCATAGACACCCAACTGGTTTGCTACAACAATTATCCATTCCTGAGTGGAAATGAGAAGTTATAACAATAGATTTCATCACCAAACTTCCTAGAACAAACAAGCAACATGATTATATCATGGTAGTGGTGGATAAACTTACTAAAGATTCCCATTTTGTTCCAGTTAAGCTCACTCACAAGGAAACCAACATTGTCGATGTTTATATGAAGGAAATTGCTAGATTACATGGCATACCCAAGACAATTGTGTCTGACAGAGATCCAAAATTTACCTCAAAATTTTGGAAAGGATTATTTAATGGATTTGGAACAAATTTGAATTTTAGAACAACTTATCATCCAGAATTGGATGGAAAAATAGAGAGGGTGAATCAAGTGATTGATGACATGTTAAGAATGTATGTGATGGATAAACCATGAAAATGGGAAGACTACCTACACTTGGTAGAGTTTGCTTATAACAATGGGTACCAAGCATCTCTAAAGATGAGCCCATTTGAGGCACTTTATGGTAGAAAGTGAAACACACCAGTAAGTTGGGATAACCCAATAGATAGAGTAGTGGTTGGGCCAAATTTTCTCAGGGAAATGGAGGAGAAAATGATAAAAACAAAATGAAATTTAAAGGTTTCCCAAGACAGGTAGAAAAGCTATGCTAATAAGAGCATAACTCAGAGGGAATTTAAAGTGGGCAATCATGTATTCTTGAAAGTGAAGGCCAACAAAAGTTCTCTAAAATTGGGAAATTGTTCAAAGTTGACAGCTCACTATTGTGCGTCTTTTGAAATCCTAGAGAGGATTGGTCCAGTTTCTTATATGATTGCATTGCTTGGATCTATGTATGTTCATAATGTATTCAATGTATCATTGCTAAAGAAGTATATACATGATTCTAATCATGTTATTTATTGGAATGTGATTCAGGGGGAGCAAGAAGACGTTTTCCAAGTGCATCTGATACACATTCTAGACTGGAAAATCAAATAGCTCTGGAATCGATCCATACGGCTTGTAAAGGTCCAATGGACTTGGTATGGTCACAAGGACACTACTTGGAAGAATGAGGATGCAATGTGGGTAGAATACCCACATCTTTTTGAGGATTTTTGAAATTTTGTTGTATATGGGTACATGATGCACTGAGGATAGTGCATAAATAAGGGGAGGGGATTGTAATATCCCTAGGACGAAACCAATTTTAATGTAAATGAAAATGTACTTAAGCTGGTGAGTTGTTTTGATATCATTTTTGTATGCACATTTCATGGCATAGTGCTCACTTGTTCTGCATAGTAAAATGATGAAGTGTACACATTCCTGGATACCGCGTGCAATAACTTGAGTGTGCACAATTTTGAGGCCAGGGATCCTTTTGTGTATATGCTATGTTTTATAGGATGGTGATCCAGTTATTATAAGCTAGGATGCTTATGTTTTGATTAGTCTGGAGAGCCTAGATATTAAAGGCCAGTGCACCTATTTTTGTATATGTCTCATAATTAATATAAAATACATCATTGCACGCAGACTAACCACGATAAAAGAGATGGGGAACTAAAATCCACTATTTCGGGAAAGGGAGGGGCTTAAAAAGTTAAGGAAAAGGGGCTATGATAGGGAGCTTAAGCCAAAAAGGAATATTATATTAATATTTCTTAAATAATAAAGTATGGATAATTATTTTATCCTAAGTTCTAAAGTTGGGGAGAAGTGGGTCAAAGTAGCTCCCAACATGACAAGTGTCAATTTAGGGACATGCATACATATTGTTGGGACTTAGTTCATTTCCTCTCATATTTTCCATCATTCTTCCCATCATTCCTTCCATCATTCATTCATCCAGACAATCATCCATGAGTATTCACACACCCATTGAGATATCCTTTGTATCTTCATGACCATACCTGAACCCGTATCCATAGCCATTTTTGTGTTGGTGTATCTGGTTAGCTTGGGATATGGACTGAAGAAGCAGGTTGTTAGGCTTGTGGGATATTGAAGAGGCGGGTTGTCAGGCCTGTTAGAAATTCTATGGGTGAGATAATTACTGGGAATTGATTTCCTAAAGGTGCTAAACTATAGCTACAGTGCTCTGGGACTTCCTATTCGGCCTGTTGCTGAAGCCCGGAAAGGAAGTGGGGAAACCAAAGGACTGTTGAGAAGATAATGGGCACACTTCGTGGGTGGGACATGCATGTGGGAATGAGGAACTATAGGTTGTTAGTTTGATTTGGCACCTGAGACAGAGTCTTTCCTGTTGTCTATGAGATTTTAGCTTGGTTAGGAATCCCTTTACCCAGGTGGAGTTTAGTCCCAACTCAGGGGTGACTCACTGTTAATAGTGATGAACAGTGTGGTCTAAGTTTGGTAGGTTCATGGAAGGTATGCATGTAGTTGGTGACATTCTTACAAATATAAGTGCCAATTGTGTGATAAATTTACATGATGCATTGTTATTTAAGTGCTTATTTTTATGGGTTATCATATGTGCGGCTATAACTATGTTTATTTTATGGGTATTTCCTATATATGCTACATGTATATGTTTACCATTGTTTCAGTGTAAATCTGTGCATTTATAGATGTATTTGTATGTTTATGTTTTATATATAATTCTTCCACAAGAGTTCTGTGTGTATATATTTTAATTGCATGCAGTTTGAAAATTTTATGTGGCATAGCCAAGTTGCAATGTTGGGTATGTTACAGTATGTTCCACAGAGAGAACATACAATTTCTCTGGCGTAGCGTGGCTTGGCATGGATTGTCGGGGACATTACAATATCCACTCCTACAGTACATGCGAGAAATCACAGAAAAATACTTCATGCAAGTCACTTAATACGTACTTGTCCAAATATTTTCATGGTGTTAACTTTGGGTTTCTATTATCTTTCTGCGCAAATTCCATCTCCTTTGTTTTGAACCAGATCCTGATCTTTTCCTTCATTGGGTTCCATGGTCTCAACATCCCCTTTTATATTCTCATTCTTTTAATGTTTTGTCACCATATCTGACATTCTTTTCACGCTTCTTCAACAGATCTCATTCACTCAATCCCTTTCTATTCCAATAGGCAACAAAACATTTTTTGGTTAGGATTAACTCTTGCAACCATTATTAGGCTGACCCAGGTTCAGATCCAAAAAAAAAACCCTAAAACTATCGTCCCTCCTAGTAAATGAGAAGGCAACACATCGCACAAGATGCACTATGCAGTCTCACCTGAGATATTTCTTATGGGTGACTGCAATGCTCAGGTGCTTACATCCTGGGAAATGAGTGGGGATCTACGATTAAATATATTATCTTCATTTGTTTAATCTAACATTCAACCGATCTTGATTAATCTATCATTATTACTGATGTATGTATATTAAATTATCTAAATAAGTCATTCATACATTTGTTTAACATCTAATCATCAACAACAAATGAGATACATAACATTCAGTCACATAACACATGATCTACCATGGTTCACCCCTCCTAGGCTACGTTGACAAATATTTGGTTGTTTTACTCTTTCATTATTATGGTTCCAAAATTACAATGCCTCGCGCATTACAACTCCCCACCAAAACATGTCGAGATCTACAATGAGGCAGACTAGATCACACCAGGCTCCTCGGCCTATGATCTAACCCTCAATATCTCCCTTATTTCCTCTCCTCGGCTCAACATCTTACAAAAATGGTATCAGATGTTGGACAATTAAATGATAAATCCACTGTCACTTTGTCACCATCAACCTTTCATTGTATCCAATCGTTCCACTGTCACTTACATTATCATTGTCTCATTCACAAAACTACATCCACACTCAACCATGTGCAACTTGCTCCAATATCACCAAGAGCATATCTCAAACTATATGTCAAACATCACCACTACATGAAAAAAACATGTACAAATATGTCTTTCTAATCATGTTCTGTACATATACAAACATCCATAAACCATGTATAGTGAACCCTCACATCAACCATGCGTCAAACCCTTACTATTATGCAGCCTCAGTATGTACCAATAACTTCAATAACACACCTAAACCAAAAACCCTCAAACATGTACCAAGGGATATAAGGTATGACTCAACAATATACCCAATCAAGTGTGACAACAACAGTACCAACAACAAACAACAAGAGTGCCATCAATGTACCTTTGTATATCTGCCCCATGCAGCATATACCATACAACTTGTTGGAACACATACAATTATGAGCTTTTGAGCTTTATATTCTTCACCTCATGAAAATATAATGTTTCCTAAAGAAAACAATAACTTAGAAAATAACTTTAGAATTTTAAATCAAATTCATTTATGGTTAATTAGTAATAAGGCACGCATGATATCCGTCGTTGTTGAGTTTTCCCTTTTTTGATCGAATGACCCTATTACCTTCGGATTTTTGGAGCCACCTAAATTTTAAAGAGGCAAATCATTAAACGTCGCTTCAAAGCTTCGCTCTTCAGGAGTTTCGATAATTATTAACAATAAAAAAAATCCGAAACCCCGAAATCTGAAGGTATCTACTCTCAGCTTTTCCTAAACCTTTTAAATACACAAGTCATAGGACATGTGTATATTTTGAGTCTTCCCTAAGTTGACACATGGCACCCATTTCTGACATTTTCGTTTGAATATTCATACGATTCCAAGTAACACATGGCACCTCCCTTTCTCGACACCTTATCTAGAATGATGTCATCTAACATGTCACTACGGAAGATGATCCTTCAGGAATTTAAAAAAGAATGAATTCATGAATCACCGAAATATCAAAATGTCGAAGTATTAAACTTTATTTAATTAAGTTAATCATGGTCAAGAGATAATTAATGACTTCCCATTTCGTAGTTTGTACGCTTATCCGGTATCATATCCTAAAATCTCCAAAGTCTGAATTTCCAAAATGCTTAAAATTGAATATTTATTAATTAAGACTTAAGATCAATTACTAGATAATTAATCACTTCGCAGTTTCGGGTTTCAGGAATTCCCTCTCGAGATACATTAAAAGTTCCCGAAGTCCGAACTACCAAAACACTTGAAGTTAACACACCTTTTTTAAACATGATGAATTTAGGTTTTAAAGATGATTATTTAGAGATTAATCTTTTTCGCGGATTCAGGATTTAGGAGGTTCCCACTCCGTCACATCCAAAACTCATGAATGCAAACAGTCTAAGTGGTTGATGGAATTTATGATTAATTAAGGTTTTAAAGATGATTATTCAAAGATTAATCTTTTTCGTGGATTCGGGATTTAGGAGGTTCCCACTCTATCACATCCAAACCTTCTAAACGTGAACCATTGAAGTGGTTGATGACATTTATGAATAATTAAGGATAATGATTCAAACGTAGATTGTGAATCGCCAGGTAAACATTTCCATTAACGATAATAAATTTTCTTCAGTCAAGCTATATGGAAATCAATAAATCTATTTGAATAAAGAACTCTAATTATGAATTCATTTTTACCTTCCACAATTATCAAGTTCTATTTGTTTAAAAGACTCAAGGATTTTCTTTGAAACATGTAACTTCACTATGTTTCATTATAAATTATGGCACCAAGGAAAATGACAAAGAAATCTGATGCGACGGGGGAGGTTTCAAACCCAAATGCGGACATTCTATCAGACACCACGCCGCAAGCCACAGACATTGTTAAGACTTGGACATAGGTTTTTGATATTCTAGAACGAGAAATCATCAACTATCGAGAGGACTCCAGTGATGAATAAGATGATTCATTTATAGCAAAACTTAGACACATAGTATAGTCATAAATGCACAAGATAGCGGCACGACCGAGGCTCATGCTGTATAACGACATGATAAGATGGGATTTGGATCACGTTGACATCTAGACGAGGAGTATCATCAACCATCAGAAGGTTTCCATCAACTGTTTCTGACTGAAACATCTCCAAGTAATTTTCAAACTCTCCCCTAGCCCTAAATATACATACAACATTACATTCATTCTTGAGTTCGAGCGAAGGGAATGTATCGAGTACGCCAGGAGTGGTCACGATATAATCAGGACCTGGCAGGGACACCTAGAGAAGTTCAGAAACGATGCTTATGGTCTGTATGCCACAACATCTTTGGACACTCACATGGTGTATGTAGCTATTATTCTATGTCAAATGTTTGGGAAGAGGGGACCTACGCATTTCTCGGTGGAAGGGGTACCTATCCTGAATGAGGTAGCTGAGGGATATACTTTCAATTGGGCCAAGATGGTGTCAGGTAACTTGGCCAAGGAAAAAGTTGATTATAAAACAAAGAATTCAAAGGGACAACCTATCCCCTTTTACATGTCATCATATATCATGGACGTCATTTGTTCCATGAATCCTTTCCCCTTGATGAACTAGAATTGGACCTTGGCTAGTGCAGAGCCCATCAATTTTTATCACTCCAAGTTGTGGGAGGATAAAGCTAAAGATTTATTTTATGAAATCTTCCACAATATCGTAATATCTGTTCATATAGCCCTATATGGTCACCAACCTCCTCAAATTTCAGACAGGATTATGGGAAACCTGGGAAAGCTCGTAGATTGGTTCATTGAGGAGAATTTCTCCTACATCAGGGTTTTTGGTTGCTCAGTTCCTCCTCATGCTCTCCAACAATTTTTTCTCAATAGAATGGTATGTAGAGAAGTGGAGTACCAAACAGTGACATGAGGCATTAGCAAGGAGCTGAAGGCAGCACATAAAAAGGTATGGATGACTTTCCCTATTTAGGTTGGCATGTTTTGATTACTGGATTTCGATCACTCCAAAGTGGAGGCTACAACTTTAGAGGATATCAAATTAGTTGAAATCGAGTTCAAAAGATACAACCCACTTAATATAGTGGAAAACCACATGGCCTAGTTCAATATGAAGTGATATTTGCATGAGAACTCCCCATATGATGAAATATTTAGGGAAGTTAGATCTTATGAGGAGGTTCTGGATAGATTACAAACCCTCTGGTTTTCTCATTTTTCAAAGGCACGGGTGAAACAGTTTGCCAAATTTCCTACAAGGAGATTCGATAGCCACTCTTCCTTCATGGGAAGCCATCCCTACAAGTTCTGAACTAGGTCAATCTGGTAAACACAAAGTTGAAGAAACCCCGAAGATCTCATTCATAAGCATGGACAAGAGGTGCCTCCTTCGACACCATCCACTCATGCTATCACCTCAAATACAACAAAGAAAAAAAAATCCACAGAGATTACTACTCCCATTACATCGCTAACCCCTCTACAATCCACCTTCGGAAATCCTAATTCTGAAATTATTTTTGTAAGTAATATTACCCCCATCTCACCCGAAGAGATGCCTCCTTCATATTTATTTTTTAGTAATAAATGGAATACCATTGTGAAAATGGAATCACACTAGAAATATGGAGCGATAGTTAAAAGTAAGAGAATGGTGTATGACGGGAATGACTAAGACGATATAGAATTTGAAAAAGAAGTTGCAGGTTCGTTGGGTGATTTTTCCATGACCAATCAATGGTCTGTAGACAATTTGGTTGAACAACTATGACAGAAGCTTCTATTGGTAGAGAGCTTGCAAAGTCAAATGCATTCCATGGAACAGACTGTAAGAAACAATATGAGCCAATACTTTGAGAAAATTAGAGCTCATGATCAACAACAAATCCAATAGCCGCGGGCTAACCTCGAGGATCTCCATTGAAGTTCACAGGCCAAGAAAGGATTGGTCACTCAACATGATGAATTGATAGGGAAATTTCAAGCCATATTATACCTTACTGAAGGTACCTTAGTAGATATCTCGGCCTTCCAGATTCAAGCACTGGAAATAAATGAAAAACTGGAAATGGCCTAGTAGGACCTTTTTATGAAGGTTGATGCCATCTAGAAGTGTTACCAGGAAATAAACCTTTCTCTTAAGGGAATATATGTAAAATAAAGAGAGGCTCACTCAGCCCAAGCTAAGTTTCAATAAGTCGTCATATTGGTACAAAAAGATAATGTCCCTGATTTTCCTCATCTTTCTCCTTCTGAACAAATAAGAGGTGATATGGATCTAAAGGTCTGGGAAACAAATCTAGCAGAAAGAAAAAGATTTTCCATAGAGGTAAAAGAGGATTTCAGAGAACCGTTGTCATCATTAGACAAAAAAGATAATTTATTTTGAATGTAGTAATATCGCAGAAGCCATGGGAAAAATTGATATAGAAATGAACCAATAGAATTCCAGAAAGAGCAAAGAAGAAACTCTGGAAACCATTCATGAAATGAGCTAGATTGATATTCTTAAAATAAATAAATGGCTAGTGAACCCAAGTTCACATCTCCAGGCCATATCTCAAGAGGTGAAAAGGATCCAAGAAAAGTTTCCTTAGGTAGAGAGGAAATTATTCACTTTCGAGGTAAACGAAATAATTGAGCCCTCAAGGTTGGTGGTGGAGTTATTAGATATATGTGACCAATGCATTGAACATGGAAAAGAAAGCACATTTGGGAGAAGGTAAGAAAATGTCACTTCATTGTTGAACATAGTTGGAGGGACAAATGGAAACAAAACTAAAAGGTTCAAGACAATACGTTGGATTATTAAGGTCACATATATGACATATGTATTCAGCCAAAAGTATTAAGGAAAATAAACATTTCTTCCAGAATACAAAGAGACAGAGGGGAATACCAATAAATCTCATCATATTTTACACATTGTTGTCTTATTTAAGATATATTCTATTTTAATTAAATATTATAAGAAGTCCAACCATTTTGAGTTGTGAAAGATTTTTTATAAGTGCATAGATTCAAGATCTATTCAAGGCTGCTTCTTGCTGGATGTAATAGAGAAAACTCTCCTTCTTGAGTATTAATACAAGTGCAGACAAAGATTTCAATTTTTGTTCAGTTTGAGTTATGTGTTCCTTCTCTATTTTCATATCTCATAATTTTATTATGTAATTCCTTGATAAGCAATTGATTTCAATTTAATATCACAACTACTGCAATCACATTATATCATCAATTCGTTAAGTAAGCAGTTTTTCCTTTGTATTTACTATAAGTAATACAAGACATGCAAGCTATTTGAATTACTTCATCTCATATCATGTTCAAGGGTTCACTCTTCACTTTCTTCTACTGCAAACAAGGTGAGACTCATCTTACATTGATGCATAGCTTTGTTTAACAATTTTGTAAGTTTCTCCCATGCCATTTGATATTATAATTGTGACTCAGACAACGAAGTACGACCTCTGTACTGTCCTATTATTAATTTTATTTAAGGAACATTTCTTATATAACTAAGGTAGAAAAAAAACTCTTTGAAAAACAATCTCTTTAAATTTTCATGATGCCTGACATTACTCTTTGAGCCTTAATTTTAATCTCATGAACAACATATTTTTGGCGCCATTGTCGGGGATGAAGAAACAAAGTTATTTTCCCTAGGAAAACGACAAAGTAAATTTCTATATTTGATGGTGAACAAATATTGAATACACAAGTAAGGCTTATTTTTGTCTTTCACTTGGTGACTCCACCGTAGAAAAAACTGGCATTCGGTCAAAAGAATACCAGAAAAAATCCAGACGATAATTAGAACACACCAGTGTCAGATCCTGAAAGGTTATTGAAACCAAAGGGATACCTCAAATCGACTGTTGTATCAACAGGTAAAGTATATCAACCCAAATTTATGAAAGTTAATGCTATGGTTTAGATTGAAGAAATAACCCCTGGAGAGAGTTTTAAACAAGTACCCTATGTAGAGGCATCAACTAGTAAACCTGAAGCTAAGCTTGAGAATCCGGATGTAATTGTTCCTGATATAAAAGTTTAGATTGAATTGAATGATACTCCTACCAGTTAGAACAAAAAATCCCTTTCAATACCCAATGACATTGACACCCTACTGGTTCTATCCTTGCCCGAAGTGAAGGTTTTAGTTTCCCGAAACTATGAAGAATATATTTTATACCTCAATTCATCCCCTATCGGTTCTCCTGTATATACATATTATAAGTCTGAGGAAACCAAACCGTATTTCCCTTTTCCCCATCGTATAGATATTCCATCTCCTCGAGGTCTTTTTCCCGAATTCCCTTCACCACACTCTGACGTAGTCGAAAGGTCACAACTTCAGTCCTTCGAACGTTTTGAAAATTCCCTTTTTATCCCCTAAAGTTCATCTCATAGATTTCTAATGGCTGGTGTTGGTGGCGCTGGAGGTTGAGGAGCAGGTGGACAAGGTCAGGAACAAGATCTGCCTCCTATAATATTTTCCAAGGTAGCTGCAAGATATGCTCCCTACTTCCTGTCGTCCTTCATGATTTTTCCGAAAATTATATGAAAAAACTACCAAAATTCATGGGAGAAGGAGATTTAACTGCAACCAAGCACATAGCCTTTTTTTTATCAATTTTTTGGTATCCTTGGCATCGAACATGAAGATGTTTATTCAAGGATTTTATTACAAAAATTTGAAGGACAAGTGAGAACCTAGTACCGAGGACAACCGATAGGTTCCATACAGTCATATGATGATCTAGAAAATGCCTTCTTAAGATAGTGGGGGAGAGAAGAAGGACCATCTCTATTATTTGACTGAATTCGGGGCTTTAAGAAAAAATAATTCTGAATCGGTTCTTGAATTTACTCAGAAGTTCAACAAGTTGTAAAACAAAATCCCAGGTGAAGTCAAACCTTCTCAACCTGCAGAAAAAGTAAATTTTGCAGGGGCCTTTGAACCTGACTTTGCCCTCCTCTTATGAGAAAGAAGATCGACCACTTTGTTAGGAATGCATGATGATGCCATAGAAATTGAATCTAATATGATGACATCCAAGAAATTAAAAACTAATATTGAGATGGGAACCCAAGAAGCTAGGCATTTCAAAGAAAAAGCGAGACCCTCTAGATTTGGGAAGTCCGTAGAAGAAAATATGGATGAGATGGCCAAGATAATCAAAGATTATCAAACAAAATATCCAGGATGGAATTAGATCAAGCCAAACCTGAACCATACATTAGGAATTAGTTCAAAAGAAACCCTAACCCTCAGATAAAATAGAGACAAATAAAAAATGAAGATCAAAAGATCCAAGCTCCATTTAAAACTAAAAAATTTATGTAGAGAGATGAAATGAAAAATTATGAGGATCTAGAAGAAGATATGAATAACCTTAGAGATGATGAGCTGGAGCCACACTTATCCAGGAAGGATTATGAAAAATATTTAGATCTAGAATCTTTGTTTAATAATGAAGAAAGAATCAATAATATGGGATAATATGCCTATCAAGTACTCGTTGAATCAATAATGGTCGAAATCCAACAGAAGTACGATTTAAGGCCCAGAGAAAAAAATCCTACGAATGTTCCACCGAAAAAGGTTTTATCATGAAACAAAATGAAGGAGGTAGTTGTTACTAAACTGCCAACTGAAACTCAAGCTTCCCGAACAAAACCAGTTGAAACAAGAAAAACGTTGATCCAGGGGATCAAATTTTGCTCAAAATTCAAAGTGCTTAAAATCACTTCAAATTGAACAAGAGCGTAGGCCTCATTGTCACGAACCCAACACAACTCGTTTGGGTTCAAATGGACATCGGATGAGAGAGATATCGCTTTCTGTTCAAAACGTCAAACAGGCAAAAAAAAAGGGATGTTGACTACACAGTCTGTACGGATGCTGACATGGCATGTCCATACGACACATGGCAGAGATGAATTGGTAGGACTATATGACACATGGCATTCATTGGTTGGCAAATGTGGATGAATAGTCTGCTGACACATGGCATATTTTGTCCAATGGTTTGGTGCCACATGGACCAGTCGTGGGCTACCATGTGGCACCCTGTTATTGGTTGTTGGTTTAAAAGTTATGGAGTCAGTGGGGATCGAACCCCGAACCTCCCCACCATGCAAAGCATTTGCAAAGTCCGCGCTACCAATGTGCCACCATAGTAGTTCTTACTATGTAATGGTTTTGAAATTATTTAAGTTTGTGTATGGTGTGTTTCAGCGGGGGGGTCGGGCTGGAGCTTAGCCCCAACCCACGGTTGTATTACCAATCCATATGACTCCACACTAGCACACGTTTCCAATGGTTTTTAAACTTGCGGTTTCGGTGTTATATGTTACCGGTGGTTAAACTATGCACGCGCAAATTTTAATGGAGTCTGGCCCCGGTTCTCACATATGCCATATGACCTTGCCACCATGTGTGTGCGGGGTTTGGTTTAAATGGTTATAACACATGCCACCACTTGTCCATTACACATTCACTCTTTGAACCTTGGCCCTTTTCGGGTGAGGGCGTAGTCACATGGTGACCCTTGTGACCATGGCCTTGGCGGTTAGGAGCTAGGCGCGCCCATAACCATCCTACATTTCACACCATTTGTGTGGTGTTATCAGACTAATCGGTAGGTGTGGACACTAACAGATCTCCCTAGATCCACCTGGATCTAGAACAAAATAGGACAGGACATGACTCTTTTCCTAAGTTATGACCATTGAATTAGCTAGTAGGAAGGAACAAGTAACATACCTTTGTATCGCTTCCTAGGGTCTCTGTTGCTCCCGCTTCACTCTGGTGCTCTCGTGAGGTCAAGACCAAGACAAAACAAACCAACCAAAGTGAAGATAGCAAAATATATTCAACTATCAACTTATGTGTATGATCAAGGAATTACATAATAAAGTGAGAATGACTTTATGGGAAAAGGACATGCCACTGTTGTTAGAAAAACAGGACCGCAGAGCAATAAAATAAAACAAATGCAGAAACAAAACACAAAAGACACACAATACAAGAGAGACACAGATTTATGTTGTTCACCCAGTGTGGGCTACGTCCACCAGAGAAATTTCCCAGTCCTTCCTTTATTATTATCCAACAAATGAAGGGATACAACACACAGCAAAACCCGTTGTAACTTCCTCTTCTTTATCTCACAATCTCCTCTCTCAGAATACAATATTCACCATCATCCATAGTCGCAATACATTTCCCTCATAAAAGAGAGTTTCCTTCTAGGGCAAAAAACCGTAACATAATCTCTACCGTTAGATCTGTGACCTTATAATGAACGGTCCAGATTTACAATGAAATTACAATATACTTTTACAAGGCAATTTTTTCTTCGAGGGCTTTGCCCCAGAACCCCCACTAGGGGTCCGCTTTCCCCCAGACCCCCCAGCCGGGGGGATAGGCCCCCCAGACCCCGCAAAGGGGGTACCCCCCCTCTGCACTCCCTCGCGTGGAAGAGTGTACATACTTCTGGGGTGTAAATAATTCATGGGGTATAAACACGGCTGAAAGTAAAGACCTCTGAATCAGGAAGATAATCAGGCTCCACAACCAACAATCTCCTACTTGGAGATTGATCTCAACAACTCCACCGCTACTGTATATGATGGACTCTGAACCTTCTTGGACCTAGAAAAATTCTCATCTTCATCTTCATTCTTGAAGACCAACTGAAACTGAGCAAGAACTCAGTTTCTCCCTGGTTACTCCCTTTGTTAACATGTCTGCAGGATTCTGGCTAGTGTATCTTTTCCAGCTTCAATTGTCCATCTTCCAAGGTGGATCGTATGAAGTGGTACCTCAACTGTATA
>JASDQU010306554.1:90595-115870 GCA_032191745.1 Picea mariana | reverse complement strand
GCGGTCTTTCTGTTATCTTCCTCGTTAATCCTTACACGATGGTATCTTGACCTGAGATCTATATTTGAAAAGATCTTTTCATCCTTCAATTGATCAAAAAGATCATCAATCCTTGGTAGAGGATACTTGTTCTTAATAGTCACTTTATTCAACTATCTAAAATCAATGCACAATCTTAATGTTCCATCCTTTTTCTTTAGAACCAAGAATGGGGCACCCCAAGGTGACACACTTGGGCGTATATACCCCTTCTTTAGAATCTCTTCAAGTTGCATTTGCAACTCCTTCATCTCTGGTGTACTCATTCTGTAAGGAGTCTTTGACACTAGAGTTGCTCCAGGGATTAAATTTATAGAGAAATCAACATCTATTTTTGGGGGTAGTCCTGGTACCTCCTTGAACACATATTCAAAATTTTCCAAAACTTCATAATCTTCCAAACTTGGCACCTTATCTTTAGGTGTCTCCTCCATATCAACTGAAAATATTTGTCACCCTTTTCTGTAACATTTCTTCAGCTACAATGCTAAAATTTCTCTAATGGTTACATCCCTGGGAATCCCCTGCACTTTCCTTAGTCTCCCTTCCTCATCCAATAAATTAAATTCTTTGTTATGACAGTCTAGGGTGGCATGATGCTGGTCCAACCAATCCATCCCAATTAGATAGTCATAGAAACCTAAAGGAAATATGTTCAAATCTACCCTGGTGTTCAGTCCATTCATGTCCATAAGACATGACTTAACCATCTCATTGACTTTTCTTTTGTCTCCGGTAGCTAGCTGCACCACCCAAGATTGCCCATGCTTGCTTCTTGGAAAATGAAAACTTTCCACCATCTTAGGATCTATATAACTATGACTAGCTCATGAATCAATTAAAATAGCAATGGTTTGGTTGTTGATCATACCTTCCACTTCAATCATATGTGAATGACACTCTTCTTTCTTGTTGTCCAGGGCTGCATATATCATGGGTACATTTTTTCCCATGTCCTCCACTGTTTCAACTTGTTGTACATTGTGAACAGTACTCACTTTTTCACCTCTGTGAGAACAATCTCTGAACATATGATCCCCTTTACAACCCCAACATTGAATAGGTGGTTTCCTTGGCCCTTGACACCCTGTTTCAATCGCTCTGGGATATCTAGGAGTTGGATGTCTCTGAGGATTATTTTTGAAGAATGGTGGCTTAGACCCCTTCTTCTTTTGATCCACGTTTAATGTCTTTTTGTCTTCCAAAGCTTTTTGGAAAGTTGGCCTTGATTTCTGCTGATCATAAAGGCATTTATCTTGGCTTATGGTCTCCTCCAATGTCTTGGGATCATCATACTATATTTTGTCACTAATAAATGATGGAAATCCACTCAAATACCTTTGAATCTTAACTATCTCATCCTTAATGAAAGAGATATACTTCAACAGTTCTAAAAACCTTCTCTCATATTCATCTATTTTCATACTCCCAATCTTGAGCTCAAAGAACTCTTTCATTTTCTTGTCATAATATCTCTTAGTCAAGTATTTATTGTTAAAATAATTCTTGAATTCCCTCCGAGTAACACTTCTCTCTTTAATGTTTTGCACCTGCACAAACTGAGCCCACCACATGGATGCCTTTCTCTTGATTTGATAGATATAAATTCTACATTCTGCATGAGAAGAATAGTTATTAATTGAAAATACTTTCTCATTCCCAACAACCATGTCTCTACATATTCATCCTTCTTGTGTTCACCATCAAATGCAGGAGGTTTGATTTTGTTCATTTCTCCTCATAGTTCATCCACCCCAGGCCTCTTGTGCTTCTTGATAGGGGATGGACTTGAGGTTTTGTGTGCTCTCTTATTGGAATGCCTTGGGGAGTGGCGGTGATGTCTACTAACACTTCTGGTTCTTCTTTTCTCCTCAGAAGGCACGTGACTTCCTGATTTGCTTGAGCCACTCTCCTTATCCAATTTCTTTTCTATTCTATTCAAGCTTTGGAATAAATTCATGTTGAAGTCATCCTGCTGCTCCTTGGCTTTCATAAGCCTTTAATTATCAGCTTTATGTCTTTGGACATCCTTCTAAAATTTTTTAATGGTCTCTACCATGTTCATCTTTTCATCTCTTCCTTCTCCATGTCCATTGGATTTTGTTCCTTCAATGCCCAAATAGACATCCATCCCTCTGCTCTTATATTGCTGACTGTAATTTCCCTGTGCATATTCCATTTATCTGTACTTTGTGTTGATCTTGATCTGATCTATTTGTTGTTAACTCTGCAAAATGTGTAGCCAACAAAACTTTGTCAGGCTAATTCTTTCAACAATTTCATGAAAATATGAACCATTATGGTTCAATAATACATATCATAATTTTTTCTTCTGATTTCATGAAACATGGAATAACCAGATCAATTTTCTGGGTGGGTAATTATATTCCACTTTCCAAGACCTTCTCCCATGCTCAATTATGAGTCTTGAGTAGAAAGTTGTGGTTATTAGAAATTTGCCCATTAATTTTTCTGTTCATTTTTCAACTTGGCGCAACTCTGCGTTGTAAATATGCAATTTCGCACCTAATTCATTGGATTTTTCATAGAATATCAATTGGGTTTCCTCATATACATATTATGGACACTCTACCCATGTTTCATCTCTTTCTGGGTTTTGGGCCGCTAGTTACAGCCTGCTAAAATTCCAGACCAAAATACCATATTGTAACTGGTATGTTACAGGTACCTTCTTTGCCATATTAAACACTTTTAACATGCCCATAAATTTAATTCATCTCTTGGAATGCCTTATATGGCTCAATATATTTCCATTGACTTCTCCTGTGCCTCAATCTGATTCTGGAGAAGAAATTTGTGGCTCTTTGAAGTTAGTTGGGTCTTAAAATTTACCCTTCACTATTTGGGCTGTAACTTTCTAAAAAATGCTCCGTTTGACAAACAATTTACAGCATTAGAAATCTCTCTCCGAGATATTTTATTTGAGCTACAGATACATAGTGTGCCTTGGCACACTCTTTTCTTGTGGTTTTTTGAGTAGCTAGAAATTTTATTAAGGGCCTCAAAAACACATTGCAAAAAGATGGCGTTCAAATGATATAAAACATCGCAAAAAATTGTTCTTTTTTTTGTTGTTATTCACCCTCCAAACGACTCCACACACACAAATTTGAACCTGTACACCCATATTCACCATGCACAATAGCAACACAAGTTTAATCTTTCTTTGTGCACTTTAAAACCACCGTGTATCACTTCTCTGTCGCACCAATAACTACGCCCTACTTTTTTGTCGTGCGCCAATATTCACCGCGCACAGTTTTGGTTCTTGCACTATTACCTATTGTGCACAATTTTTGTATCACACACTAATATTCCATGTGCATTTTACTCTACGAGCTGCACCATGCCATGTTTTAGTACGTCTCCACTGCGCACAAAAATTCTACGTGCACCACTAGCTAAACTGTCGCGCGACAACATATCCCTACATTGCGTGCACACCAACAAAACTCCTATGCATTCTTCCAACACTACGCACACCACTCGTGTCATAATTATGTGTGTGCACACTGCACAATGCTAAATTTATCGTGTGGTCCTGTACACCAACATTTTTCCGAGCGGCGCTGAAATTTATCGCGCACACCTGCACACTAACATTTTTCCGCGTGGCACCAAAATTTAGCGCACACACCAGCATGCCAATATCTTGTTGCGCAATGCCAAATTTTACCTCTCACAAGATTTTCACTGTGCATCATGCATTTTTAGTGTGCCCATCTGTGCACTTTCATTTTTATGCGCATCAATTCCTTGTGAATTTCATTGCAGAAATTGGGGCTTTTGGCTTAAATTTTTTCCCCAATTTACCATCGACATTTTGCAACCATGAAATTTATTAAATTTCACCCATAACACCAGTTCAACCTATGCAACAAAAAATCATTGTAAGTTGACGTTTCTGGAATGAATTTATCCAAAATCAATTCGTGAATTTAGAATTTTAATTACTAAATTCACTCCATCTGTCATGGCTTCAATATGACTTCAAATTCGACCAATTCCAAGTCTGAATTTTCTAGAACAAATATTACATCGGGAATATCTCATCGCTTGGCTGAATTTCTCAATTTTCTCATAAATTTAACAACATAAATTGGGGATTTTCCCCAATTCTTCCCAGTTGCTGTTACTTTTTACCATGGACTCTCTACAAACTGAAATTTGGCCACTTTGAAATAAATCCTCTATGACACTTCACTTCAACCCAAATTTCTCGGCCCATCTAGGCTCAGTGTTGAAAAATAAAGCTCTAATACCATGTTGCAATGTCCCCGACCACCTATGTTGGGCCATGCTACGCCATAGAACTCTTACGTTCTCTCTGTGGAACATACTGTAACATACCCAACATTGCAACTTGGCTATGCCACATAAAATTTTCGAACTGCATGCAATTAAAATATATACATGCAAAACTCTTGCGGAAGCATTATATATAAATTATAAACATACAAATACATCTGTAAATGCACAGATTCACATTGAAATAATGGTAAACATATACATGCAAGATATACAGGAAATACCCATAAAAATAAACACAGTTATAACCACACATATGATAACCCATAAAAATAAGCACATAAATAACAATGCAACATGTAAATTTATCACACAATTGGCACTTATCTTGGTAAGAATGTCACCAACTGTGTGCAAAACTTCCATGAACCTCCCAACCTTAGACCACACTATTCATCACTCTCAATAGTGAGTCACCCCTAAGCTAGGACTAAACTCCACCCGGGTAAAGGGATTCCTAACCAGGCTAAAGGCTCATAGACAACAAAAAAGACTCATTCTTAGGTGCCAACTCAAACTAACAACATATAGTCCCTCATTCCCCACATGCATTTCCCACCCAGGATGTGTTCCCCTTCTCTGCTCAACATTCCTTCGGCTACCCCACTTCCTTTCCGGGCTTCAGCAACATGCCGAACAGGAAGTCTCAGAGCACTATAGCTATAGTTTAACACCTTTAGGAAATCAATTCCCAACAATTTTCTCACCCATATAATTTCTCACGGGCATGTCAAACTGCCTCTTCAATATCCCACAAGATTTACAACCCGCTTCTTCAATCCAACTCCCAAGGTAACCAAATACACCGACAAAAAAATGGCTATGGATACAGGTTCAGGTATAGTCATGGAGATACAAAGGATAGCTCAATGGGTGTGTGAATACTCATGGATTATTGTCTGGATGACTGAATGATGGAAGCAATGATGGGAAGAATGATGGAAAAGATGATAGGAAATGAACTAAGTCCCAACAATATGTATGCATGTCCCCAACTTGACACTTGTCATGTTGAGATCTACTTTGGCTCACTTTTCCACAACTTTAGAACTTAGGATAAAATAATTATCCATACTTTATGATTTAAGAAATATTAATATAATATTCCTTTTTGGCTTAATCTCCCTAGCTTAGCCCCTTTTCCTTAACTTTTTAGGCCCCTCCCTTTCCCTAACCCGCGGAGTTTAGTCCCCCATCTCCTTTATCATGGTCGATCTACGTGCAATGATGTATTTTATATTAATTATGAGACATATACAAAAATAGGCGCACTGGCCTTTAACATCTAGGCTCTCCATCCTAATCAAAACATAAGCATCCTAGCTTATAATAATTGGCTCACCAGTCTATAAAACGCAACATATACACAAAAGGCTCCTTGGCCTCAAAATCAAACACACTCAATTTGTTGCATGCGGTATCCAGGAATGTGTAAACTTCATCATTTTACTGCACAGTACAAGTGTGTACTATGCCATGAAATGTGCATACAAAAATGATATCAAAACATCTCAGCAACTTAAGTACATTTTCATTTACATTACAATTGGGTTCGGCCTAGTGATATTACAGATATTGAGGTTTAAATACAACCACCCTACAAATTGGATCAAACAACTAGAGTGGAAATTTGTGGATATCGCGCAGTTACAACAATTTGATAATAAATTTATGCACGCAGTAGATTTCTGGTTAGACAACATTGTTGCGGGATTTATCACAGAATTTGCAGTTGATACTGCGAAGTCTTACAACGCAGCATAGAAAGAATTCCTGAAGGGACCTCAAGTTATGTATATGATATCGTTGTATACTTCCATTAAGATGTTACTATATAACAAGTGTGTAATGACAATGACATCATACAACTAAACTTCCTTGCGTGCATGGGGGAAGGGGGGAAGCACTGACAAGAGACGGAGAAATGGAGGAAGAGATGGATAAATGAAAGAAGGAGGAGGCCTTGGATCCAATCATTATGGAGGAAGACAATATCAAGAAGATCATGGCAACAACTGAAAGAATGCATAGTGGAGCACCCTACGAATATGAGATGAATAATAAGAAGATAGACATAGCCGCGAGGGAAGGCTTGGAAAGTGATGAATAAGAGGTAGAGGATGTCCTGATGGAACATCCAACAATACTGAGAGGGTGGGGGGGGTGAATCAGTATTGCCTACTTTTTCTTCTTATCTTCATCCATATTAAGCACACACATTAATTATTCAATTAAGCAATATATGCCGAACAACAAACCCTTAAGAACACAATAGTTTATCGTGAACCCAACAGGGAAAACCACCAACTCTTTTCTCATTAATAAAAGGTTATTTTACAAAACTCTTTTCAAGCTACAACTTGATGGAGAGACATTCCCCAAGTTTCTTCATCTACAATTGAAAGGATGTTGCCACACCCCATTTACCAGCTACAACTGGAAGGATGCACCCACACCCTCATTCACCAGCAACAACTATAAGGAGGCTTCAACCCCCTATTTATTCAGCTACGACTGACAAGGAAGCACCAAATCCCTCTCTTCACCAGCACCAACTAGTAGGAGTCTTCAACCCCCTGTTTAGTCAGCTAAAACTTACAAGGAAGCACCAAGTCCCCTCTATTCACCAACACCAACTAGTAGGAGGATACGACCCCCTGTTTAGTTAGCTACAACTGAAAAGGAAGCACCAAATCCCCTACAGGCTCAAACCTTCCCTTGCACCACCCAACCACCCTTAGTTTATATTGGAATTCAATATCTTCTTCTCTTCATCGAATTTGACTCATGCAGCCATTGCTGTACTTTCTACTTGTCTGCAACAACCTCTACTTGTATGGTCTTCTTTATCAAGTTCTGGATTTCATAATTGTTGCTTTGTCTTCTTCTGTTGTTGATCTTCAATTAGACATTGACAAGCACCTTAGAACCTATAGTTCCTCATCTTGGAATCTGGTTCTATTTTTGATCTTCTAATGTGAACCACAAAGACACTTTCTTCTAACCACTTTTTCTCGTTTATATAATCTTCAAACAGGTATAAAATTTAAAACAACATGTCCCTTTATTTGAACCATTGTAACTTTTCATTTAAAATGATAATTAAACTTTAATTAATATCATTTTTTCCTTTTTATTCTTTATTCACATTTTCATGATTTATTCTCTTTTAATCATGACTGTGTATCGGTTCATTTTTTTTCATGAGTTCATCACATACATGGATCGACTCATTAGATCGTACTCATGTTACTGTTGCATTCTCGGTTCACCAACATACCATATTCGATCATTTATTGATTCTCTGTATTGTTTTGGTGTAACTCTCTGTCAAATGAAATCTATATGAGGCGCTCCCTTCAAACCATTTCATATGACCGTGCCATACAGAACCACGAGCTTTAGAAACTATAGAGACATCCCTTTAAAAACTCTTATAGCATATGACCAACGATAGTAACCTCATGCTTAGGCAATACGAGCTCATGAGTGTTTACCGTTTTGATGGTCATGATTCAATTTCCTGACGAGATGGACGACTGATGGAATTTCAACACTTTTCCCTACGAGTCATCATGACTTTCAATATTACAAAACTCATGATAATGAAATCGCCGAAACAATCAGATGACTCACATTGCCCACTGAGATGGACGATTGACAGAGTTTCGATGTTTTGCCCATCGGGTCTTCGTGACTTACTTCATTACAAAATTCCCAATTATGATATCGCTGATACAATTGGATGATTCACGTTTATCTCACGAAGATACATCAATGGTCCACTTTAACCTTGAACTCATACTTTTACTGAAAAATCTGACAGCCATGATTTAATAATTCATTGATATGGATGGTCACCATAATTTTGACATTCTTATTGTGATGTAACTTGCAGACATCTCTTGTTGGCATGTCACAAGCCTATTAGCTGCCATGTGTCATTCATATTCGTAATTTTCATGTACCTGATATGCCAAATCAACTTGACACTTTTTAGTGTCTGATTGTGCCACGCGTCATAAATGACGTGGTCTGTCAACGTGTCTTACTTCCTCGGTTTCGAGATCCTTGACTCCTCGACACTCCAAAATTATGACAGGGGCTTAGCGCTTTGTTAGCTCCTACCTTAACCTTCATCAACGTGACCACCAGCTATGACTAGGGGCCAAGCCAGAGGAGTGCGTCATGATTTCTCATTTCGCGAACTCCTGATATGAGTTGCCTTTCTCAAAACTCATGAAACTCTAAAATTCTTCTTGATAGATCAACGGTCCATAACCTCAGTGATCTGACAGCTACTGAGGCTCTTGAAACAGATCAATGGTCAACAACTTTCCTCGATCCAATGGTCTGGATCTATTCGATACTTCTCATTTTGCAATGTCGGGGGTTAGAGAACCTCCCTTATTTTGACTCCTAATTTCCCAATATTCACTTACAATGGATCGACAATCCACGACCCTCCATGATCCAATAGTCTAGATCATATCGCTATTTCACATTTCGTGAGTTCATGCAACGCTGTCTTTGACTTTCCTGATCTGCGAGTCAGCGAAATTCCAATCACTTGCCACGTGTTCTCTTGATCCAACAGATCATATCATTTCGCTACTTTGGAGTGTTAACTAACTCCTGGGCTTATCCTCCTTGCAGCTTGACTGGATCCAATGGCTAATGGGTATTCTTGAAGAAGATCAACGGTCACGATCTTTCAATGGTCCTTAAGCCCACGATCACTCAAATGACCGATGTGTGTTGTATCAAATGATCAACATGGTCAAACTCTTGATCATACTATTGTTGAGATTCTCATTCTGATCGGATGGCTGTTGAGGCTTCTTGCATTTTTTGCGCACTAATCAATTTTTCAGTATTTTCACTGATCCTGACGACATCTATACAATATGTTCTTCCTTCATAGCTTTTGATCATTGAATCATTGTTGATCTTATCATGATCGACAATAGAAACATATTTCCTCTCTGTGCAATGTGTTATTCATTATGATCTTGTGATCTTTCAATTATTCTCTTCTCCTATTCTCTCTTTTGATCTCTGCACACTGTTTGACATCTCTTGTTTAACTGATATATTGTTGACATCAATGACAATCTCATTTTTCATTTAACAACAAATCATCAAATTGATTGTTGACATCAATGACAAACTTAGCTGTGGTTATTCATCATTAACAATAGATCATCACATCAACTGTTGACATCAATGAAAATATTTCCAACAATCTCCCCCTTTGTCATTGAGGTCAACCCATTAACTTCATATACAAAAAATCACCCTGTGTTGATGCTTTCCTTTTATGAAGTTTTACTTTATATGAATTTTTCCTTTATATGAAGTTTCTCTCCCCCTTTGACATCAATGGAAAAGGGTTTATTTTCCTATGATCTATCTGTATAAGTACTTCTCAATCCACCGGTAGCTCCTCCTGTAATCAACCTTTTTCTTTCATAAATGAATGACTCCCCCTGTCAATATGCCCTCTTTCTGGTTCTGACTACTCCCCCTTTGTTTCTGAAAAGGTAGCTCTTCTTGACAAGGTTTCTTCCCTTGTTAATTTACTAACTGTTCCCCCCCTTTGTTTCTAAAAGGGTATCCTTTTCTGACAAGGTTTCTTCTCTTGTTATTTCTGTAGGATGTCATATACATCATTTTATACATCATAATGTTGCTTCTGCATATGCTACTGTCTTACTAGAACACTACACAATTGAAGCTCATTTTATTCAAAAAACTCTTGGATCTACCCATTGATTCTCATTGATCTCTAACTAAGATACCAAATGCTTTTATATCATCCTCCTTGACATTTGCACTCTCAATAATCTTGTGTAACCTAATATTGTAGCATCTATATGCTTTCTTGGTAGAAGCATATCTAATAAGAATACCTTCATCAGGTCTAGCATCGCATTTTCGAAATTCTCATCATTCCTTTTGATGTAACCCTTACTTCCAAAGACCTTGAAGTATTTTACCAAATGAGCTCTTCCAAAACAGGGTTCACAAAGAGTTTTACTACTATTAATCCTGCGCTAACCTATGTTCAATATGAGTACTTATGTTCTTACAACTTCCCTCCAATATCAATACTAATTGATGGAAAATCCATCAAATAATTTTCTTCATTAAGCATAGTCTTTGCATCTTTCTTGGACAATGATCACCTTTTTTTTTTTTAATTTTTCTTTTAGAAGGCGTTTCAGTGTACCATTTAAAATAGGATTGAAATATTTTGACATAATCATCACTCAATTCTTCTTGTTTTTCTACCGTTGGAGATTCATCATCAATGTCATTATTATGTTCACTAGAAGATTCTTTATCCTTGTTTTGAGAATGTTCCTTATTATAAGTTTTATCCTCCAAACTCCTATTATTAACTTCATTAATTTCAGGAGCATTATTTTCCTAATCTTTCTTATTTGGTACTTGGGATTTTATTTTCCATGTCTTCTTATTTACTCTTGTTGTCATATTGTGTGAAGCATTTCTTATTGACTGTCTTATTGAGTCCCAACAGTCATGGCCTTTGTGACCATATCTACCACAACTGTAGCATCTCATAGTGTAACAATGTGCAACAATATGTACAACATGATTGTAGTTTCAACATCTTATACTGTTGTTGAACCCACCAAATTGTTTTCTTGCATGATGCCTACAATCCAAGGCTTTATGACCATATTCATTACAAGAAAAACAATAACTGTTAAAGACACTCTCATACTTTCTTTGATTCATCCATGAAGGTGTCTCTCTTCTAAACCTGCTTTAAGGTCTATGAATAGCTTCTGGATGTCTTCCATGATCTGATCTTTTGAATTTTGTAATGTTTTAACGTGAAGAACCTGAGTCATACCTGCTTTCACTTTTTTCCAATGAAGGAGTTGTGTCAAACCTGTCTTTATCCTTTACAAGTGAAGGACTTGTGTCATAGTTGTTTTCAATTTTTACAAATGAAGGACCTGCATCAAATTTTTTAAGAGTATTGATCTCTTCTTTATTGTATCCAAGGCCATATTTATCATTTGGTGAACTCTGACTATCCAAGATCTCATCCAAGGTCATGGATTTTTTCATCTCAACCTTCTTTCTAAGATTCACAACTTCTTCTTCCAGCTCATGGCAGGATTCTTCCTTTTTGTCCAACCGGTTCCTTACTAGCTCTTTTCTCCTTTTCGATTCTTCAAGTTGGATTTTAAGATTGACATAGCTTTCCCTTAGTTCTTTTATATCTACATGGCTTTTTCTTGGTTTATTATCTTCCTTCTTTTCTTATTTTTTTTTACTGATTACATTTTTCAGTTGCTCGATCTCCTCTTCCTTTGCTTTTGTTAGATCAACAAATTTTGTCTTTGTTTTCTAACTGAATCTTTTGCTCATATATTATATTTTCATTGTCCTTGATCATTTTAATATCAACATTATTGCAATTAGAATATTGTGGAGAGTCTTTCCCTTGATAGATGGCTAAGTCTTCCTCTTCATCCTTGATAGGAATGTCTTATGTTTTGATTTGATACATCTTGTTGGGAGGATGAGCAGATTATTTGGAGGTATCATCACTGGCGAGATGGCGAGATGGGAAAAGTGTCGAAATTCTATCAGTCATCCACCTCGTCAGGATAAGCAGATTCTTTGGAGATGGAAAACTGACGGAATTTTGACACTTTGCCTTGCGATTCATCATGACTTTCAATATTACAAAACTCATGATAACGAAATCGCTGAAACAATCGGATGGCTCACATTACCCACTAAGATGGATGATTGACGAAGTTTCAACGTTTTTCCCATCGGGTCTTTGTGACTTACTTCATTGCAAAATTCCCAATTATGATATCACCGATACAATCAGATGATTTACGTTTATCTCACGAAGATACATCAACGGTCCACTTTAACCTTGCACTCATACTTTTACTACAAAATATGACGGCCATGATTTAATCATTCATCGAGATGGATGGCCACCATAATTTCGGCATTCTTATTGTGACGTAACTTGTTGACGTCTCTTGTTGTCATGTCACAAGCCTATTAGCTGCCATGTGTCATTAATATTCATAATTTTCACGTACCTGAGATGACAAATCAAATTGACACTTTTTAGTTTCTGATTGTGCCATGTGTCATAGCTAACGTGGTTTGTCAACGTGTCTTACTTCCTCGATTTCGGGATCCTTGACTCCTCAACACTCCAAAATTTCGACAGGGGCTTAGCGCTTTGTTAGATCCTACCTTAACCTTCATCAATGTGACCAGGGGCCAATCCAGAGGAGTGTGTCACAATTTCTCATATCGCAAACTCCTGATATGAATTTCCTTTCTTGAAACTCGTGAAACTATGAAATGTTTCTTGATAGATCAATGGTCCATAGACTCAGTGATCTGACGTCTGCTGAGGCTCTCGAAGAAGATCAATGGTCGAAAAATTTCCTCTATCCAATGGTCTGGATCTAATTGGGAATTTGCATTTCGCGATGTTGAGGGTTAGAGCACCTCCCTTCTTCCAACTCCTGATTTCCTGATATCCTATATTCCGATATCTTCTTACAATGGATCGATGGTCCACAACCCTCCATGATCCAATGGTCCAGATCATATCACAATTTCGCGTTTCGCAAGTTCATGCAACACTATCTTTGACTTTCCCGATCTTCGAGTCATCAAAATTCCAATCACTTGCCACGTTTCCTCTTTATCCAATGGATTAGATCATTTTGCTACTTTGGAGTGTTAACTAACTCCTGGGCTTATCCTCCTTGCAGCTCCACTAGATCCGATGGCTGACGGGTATTCTTGAAGAAGATCAATGGTCATGATATTTCAATGGTTCTCAAGCCCATAGTCACTCAAATGACCAATGTGTGTTGTATCAAATGATCAACATGGTCAAACTCTTGATCGGATGGCTCTTGAGCTTCTCATTCTGATTGGACGACTGCTGAGGCTTCTCGCATTTTCTGTGCACTGATCAACCATTCAATATTTTCATTGATCCCGTTGACATCTCTACAATTCATTCTTCCTTTAGAAATTTTGATCATTGAATCATTGTTTATCCTATCATGATCAACAATAGTCACAGATTTCCTCTCTGTGCAATGTGTTATTCCTTCTGAGCTTTTGATATTTCAATTATTTTCTTCCCCTGTTCCCTCTTTTGATCTATGCACACTGTTTGACATCTCTTTCTTAACTGATACATTGTTGACATCAATGAAAATCTCATTTTCCATTTAACAACAGATCATCACATTGATTGTTGACATCAATGACAATCTTAGTTGTGGTTATTCATAATTAACAATAGATCATCACATCGACTGTTGACATCAATGACAATATTTCCAACATGTCTGGGATGTGGAGCAGATTGAGGAAATCATACACACAACATATGAAAGGAAGACAAGAGGTCCAAGAGAAGAAATTGGAGGCATAACTCTTATCCATATTAGTGTCAGTGTGGAACCCATAATCCCATGTGCGACTAATACACCAGAAAGAACACCATCATTTAGAAAACTGAATTTCAGTGGAAGAAATACAACAAGAAGTATATCTACACAGGGAGAAACAACTAGGGGAGCTAGTTCAAGAAGTATTAGTCAAGGATATACACCGTGCAGAGGTATTTTTTTAGCATTCAGGATGGCAGGACATGATCCTACCATTAGGTTACTAGAATTCAAGGGAGAGGTGTCGGAGGACCTTGAGAAGCATTTGTTCATCTGTGAAAATATATGGGAAGGAAAGAATATCACAGATGAGGATACCAAACTTGCGCAGTTATCCATCACACTAAAAGACTGTGCACTATATTGGTACATTTGTTTAGCTACAAACAATCCACCAGGAAGAACCATAATGATTGTGGATATAAAGAAGTTGTTGATAAATGAATTCCAAAATACCAGCTCAGAGGATCAGTACATGAATGAGATGATAGAAATCAAACAGAAACTGGGAGAATCTATCTAGGATATTGACCAAAGATTCAAATGATTGGAGGGAAATATGAAGTATGTCATGAAACATATGTAGCATAGGCATGTTTTGTGAATTCACTACTACCACACTTGAAATACCCTTTGAGAGAGCAAAAGTTTCAGACCTAGGAACAAGATCTTTGGGTAGCCTTGCAACTAGAAGAGAACCAAATTCAGAGGACAGATCAATCAATAGAGAAGCTTAAGGAGGACCTGAAGAATCTAACATTTCAATTAAACCAGAACATGAGTAAGGAAAAAAGAGAAGTTTTCTGGTGTACCACATATAGGACAGAAGGAAACCACACAAATGAATGCCCAACATTCACACAGTACATGGCAACAGGACTGCCAAACCCTTTTCCATCATGAGGACTATGGTATGAGATCTGTAAGACACAAGGGAATGATCCATATCATTGTCAAATGATGCAAAAATACCAAGAAATGCCTAAGAGTTCATATTTCAACTTTTGCAAATCAGTAGACCATGATGACAAAAATTACAGGACAATGGAGTTGATGAGGGAAATAAAATCATACACCTATAGGGTGTAGGCAGAGATGATGAAAGGGAAATATACACCACAGTTTAACCAAGTATCAGCCCGATATAAAACTGGGCCACAACAATATAACATTTTTCATCCGCAGTACAATACCGCACAACCATTGTATAATCTCGTGCAGTATAACCAAGTGCCTTAGTACAATGCACTGTGAGGATATTGAGATGGCTACAGAGGTGGAGGATGAGGTAGAGGAAGATTTGGAAGAGGAAGATGATTGGTGGTATTCAATTACTGTCAACAACCAAGACACTATGCAAGAGAATGTCCACTTCCACCTAAGACATGCATGTATTGTCACACATCTGATCATGACACATAATACTCTCCGACACTATTGGGGAAGATCCAACAAAAGAGAAATCAAAACAATCAGAATGTTCAATGGATTTCTGCATAAGTGAGGGATGATGGAAGAAACATCAAAATAGTTATGCACAGAGGATCTAATATAGGATATGACATAGTAAGACAAGATCCTTCACAACACCAATGGGTGAAGAAGAATGTTGAACCACAGAAGTAGTTTGATGCACAAAATGAAAAGGAGATATTCAAGCAAGCCAGATAATAATTCCCAAAGCCAGACATTGCATCTACATCAACTATGCATCATACTAAAGACATACCAATTCACAATATGCCTTCATCGTTGGATCACACTGATGAAGCACAACCCCTATGACAAGTAAGTACCATAAAGGCTTTTCTGCAATCCTCTGTTAAACTACTAAATGATCCATGATCTATTAAAGTGTTACAAAATATGTTAGAAATATGTAACACATACGTAGAGGGAAATCTATAACATAAAACAATTAATCATCTCCATACAAGGAGGAGGATAAGCAGAGAACTCAGACTAAATGCCAACATTAGAGATTTCAACATGGGGGATATTATACTAGATTTAGTCTCTGAAGTGAATGTGCTACCCAAGAAGACATGGAAATGTATGGGAGAGCCCACATTAGGATATTCACTTGTTCAGCTGAAACTAGCAAATCAACACAGGGTTCTATGAATTTCAAGGTTAAGGGTGTGACAGTAGATATGGATGGAGTGTGCACTAAAGCTAATTTCAAAGTAATAGAAATAGTGGATGGCACAACACCTTATATAGAATTTCTTGGATTGGATTGTTCATTTTAAAATTAGGCCATAATCAATCTAAAGACGAGGAAGATGAAATTCAAGTCAAGAGAGTATAGAGTTGTTGCACCACTAGATCCATCAGAAGGAGAAAGGTTTGTAGAACCCACTTGTTTAGACCTGGAGGAAATTAACTAGTTATACAAAACCACCGCGTGAGAAGACGATTATGTGAATCCAATTAAAGATGGGGTACTCAGTTGGAGAAGTATCACATCATTCACGTTATACTTAGATGTAGGATTGGAGAGTTGGTAGCAAAGATTACATGAAGTCTCCACAAGAAGGTGCATAAGAATAAACCGCACAGTAAGATGGGTAGGTACATAGATAAGAGAACCTCCCAACTTTCATGGGGTGAATGACTTAGAAAAATTACTAACAATATACAAAGATGAAGTGTTAGAAAATAAGAGGCTATTATCTCTAGATATAGCACTCAAGGAAACACTTGCAAGATGGTGGGGTGTGCACTAGGAAATAGTCAAGGACTAGTACCAATGTAAGTGATTACTACACATCAAATTTGGTGCAGAATAGGGAAGAAATCAAATACAGAGATATGATGGACAGGGGACACTAGATGAACACTTGGAGAAGTAAAGAACACTATGGAAAATAGCATCACTAGAATAAAGGTCTCATCTCTTTATTCACACATTGGAAGGAATTCCATCAAACTGGTATGTAGACCAGGAACTACGCAGAGGTACTATAGAATGGACAACATTACAACAACATTTTATAGTCACATTCTCATTTTAACATGAGAACCCCATCATGGATTCAATACTCAAACAAATCAGAGGGGAAATATTCATTCAAGAACTAGAGGTTGAACTTATAATAGAGTATCAATAGCAGAACAGACATACATTGAAAGAACTATTGTCATGCTACCATGTGCATGAAGAAGCATCAGATGAAGATGACCCATGCAACATATAAATTACAAAAATTGAAGGAGAAAGAGAGGTGGAAGGTCCATCTCTCAAATCAGAATCATTTTTTCCACCAATCAAGGTGAAGAAAGTAAATATTGGGACAACTGAGAATCCAAAAATGGCCAACATTGGAGACTATTGGGATGAACAAATAGTAGAAAGAATAACAGAGTTGTTGTGTGAGTACAATGACCTGTTCCCAACAACCTTTACAGAGATGAAATACATAGAAGGAGAGATAGGAGAGATGAAGATAACTCTCAAACCTAAGGCTAGATCAGTCAGACAACAACCATATAGACTAAACCCAATCTATAAGCAAAAAGTAAAAGAAGAAATTGACATAATGTTGGAAGTTGGAATTATAGAACTAGTGGAGGAATTAGAATGGGTAACCCTATGGTATTTCAGGAGAAGCAGTAGAGAGGGATATGGATCTGTGTAGATCTCAGTAAATTGAATGAAGCTTTCCTACATGACCCTTTTCCCACCCCTTTCATAGATGAGGTATTATAGAATGTAGGAGGTGAGGAAGCATACTCATTCACAGATGGATTCTCAGGCTACCATCAGATCAAGATAGCCCCAGAAGATAGGTACAAGAGAACTTTTTCCACATAATGGGTATCCTACTAGTACACAGTCTTTCCTTTTGGACTAAAGAATGCACCAACAATATTCTCAAGAGTATTCATAGCTGCATGAAAAGAATTCATCCATCAGTTTTTAGAAGTATATTTGGATGATTGCACAGTCTACAGTCTATTGAAATATCATGTAGAGGTATTAAGGATGATGTTGGAAAGATGAAGGGAGTGTTAGATATCATTAAATATCAAGAATTACATCTTTGGGACACCTTTTGGGATACTATTGGGCCATATAGTGTGCAAACAAGTCTTGCTAGTAGATCCTGCCAAGATTACAGTGATTCTCAATTTACCACCACCAAAATCAATACGTCAGTTGAAAGAAAAATTGGGACACACATGATACTATAGGAAATTCATAAAAGGGTATGTGTAGATCACTGCACCGGTGGAGAAACTGTTGAAAAAATATAGTAAATTTCAGTGGAATGAGGACTGTCAGCGAGGGTTGGAGACTCTAAAAGGGAATATGGTGACAACACTGATACTAGTGTTCCTAGATTGGGAAAAGACATTTCATGTGCATGTAGATGCATCAACCAAAGCACTTTGAGCAATTTTGGCACAACCAAGAGAAGGAGAGTTAGATCATCCTATACCATTTGCAAGCAGAAAACTGTCAGAGTCAGAACATAACTACAATACTACAGAGAGAGAATGTTTAGCAATGGTATATGAACTACAGAAATTTAGAAACTATCTACTTGGGAAATACTTTAAAATGTTCACAAATCATTCTTCCCTCAAATACCTCATCAATAAGACAGTGTTGGGGGTGAGGATCTATAGATGGTTACTGTTGTTTTAGGAGTTTGACTTTGAAGTGATATTCAAGCCAGGGAAGTTGAATGCAAGACCCGACCACCTGTCAAGGATCACCAATGGAGAGGAACCTACAAATTTAGAGGATAAATTTCGTAATGCACAGTTATTTTCAGTCCAAGTAGTTGGTGAATATTTTTTCGACATCATTTAATACTTAAGTACTGGGACTACACCACAATAATTCAACACTGCATAGAAGAAAAACCCAGTAGTTAGAGCTGCAGACTATCAATTGATTGCATGTCACTTATATAAGATGGGTGCATAATTGTTTTTGAGAAGATGTGTACTAGAACATGAAAGGCCTAGGATCTTAGCAGAGGCTCATGAGGGGATATATGGAGGACAATATGCCAAAAAATCTATCGTGCATAAAATATTACGCGTAGGACTATGGTGGTTGAACATCCATAGAGATGCAAAGGAATACTGCCATAAATGTGATGTATGTTAGAGGGTTGGAAAACCTAGTAGACATGATGAGATGCACCTAAGACCACAAGTAATCTTGCAAGTATTTGACAATTATGAAATATGTTTTGTGGGACCAATCAATCCACCAGTAAGGAGGTTAGGAAAAAGGCATATCATTATCGCAACAAAGTACTTAATGAGATGGGAAAAATAAACAACATTAAAATATTGCAGCACAAAGATAGAAACACACTTCCTGTTTGAGAAAATGATCACTAGATTTGGATGCCCAAGGATTTTGATGAGTGAGCAAGGAACTCACTTCATCAATAGTAATATCAATTCTATGATTAAGGAGTTTGAAGTCTATCATCAAGAGAGTACACCATATCACCCTCAAGAAAATGGAACAGTGGGAGCCTTTAACAAGATCCTATAGAATGCATTGACAAATATCTACAATGCCAACATGGATGATTGGGACTTGAAGATACCAGCAGTATTATGTGCATACATGACTATATGCAAAATGTTGAGAGGGAATACACCATTTAGGTTAGTGTATGGACAAGAAGCAGTGGTGCCATTATAACTTTTGGTACCTAGTCTGCGCGTAGCAACAATCACCAACATGACATAATGAGGCGTAGTACAAGAAAGGATAAGTCAACTGATGGAGATGGAAGAAGATAGGATTATAATAGGATTTCACCAAGAATTACAGAAAGAAAGGGACAAATATTGGCATGACAGACATATCAAAAGGAAGATTTTTAAGGAGGGAGACCTAGTCTTGGTGTATGACAGTAAATTTCTCCAGCACCTAGGAAAATTCATAATGCATTGTTTGGGACCATATGAAGTGAAGACTGTCAAAGATAGGGGAGTTATACAGTTGATAGATTTAGGAGGTACATAAATCAGAGGAATGATCAATGAGAGTTGAATGAAACTGTATAGGGACAATTGACCTCCTAGTATCTATAAAGTTATCACACAATAAAAATATATGTATATAGTGTATGATAGTTGAAAAAAAGGGGGTTACCGCACCAAACATTAGAAGACTACGCACAACAAAAATGGACTTAGCATGACAAAAAGAAAATATCCACGCACAATGGATATATGACACATCACGTAATTGGGAAAATCAACATGCTCGAAAAAGGACCAATTGTCAGAAAAGGTGAAAATTGAAAAATGGTGGTTACGGTGAAAAGGCATCAACTAGAAGTAATTATGGGAAAAAAGGTGGAAATTTGAAAAATGGCAGTTATGATAAAGGTGACCACTGGAAGTAATTATGAAATTCAATGAAAAATTATGAATAAAATTCTATTACATTAATCAACGTTGGGGAAGCTTCTCCGAGAAGCTTCGTGAATGGCCTATATAAAGGGGAACGTGGGAAACATAATACCCATCATGAAATCGTGAAATTAAAGAGAGATAGAGCATGCAGAGCCGAAGTTAATTGACACAGGGAGACTCAGTGAAGAGTTAGTCACCAAAAACCAACCACTACCCACGATGGCACCGCCAAATATGGGTGTGTTAAGCCAAGAAAGGAGGAAAACATCGAGTAGTAGGGCACCACAGGAGGTAGCAGATCCCAAATAGGAAACCAAAAAGCCCGAGTAATTTGTTGACATCGAAGCAATTCCATCGTCGACTGAAGCACCCATAGACCCTATGCCAATGGTGGAGGAAATGCAGGGTCCAACTACGTCGACCATGGAAGTCAACCCATCCAACAACGCACAGGGACATCTCACGCATAGCACTGGAAACCTACCAGATATCACGACGATCGAAGGGGTCCCACAGGTAAATGGCCAAGATACTGCACAGATAGAGGCAACAGTACCTAGAAACACCATATTTGAACCTATGTAACAACAAGAGGGTCTGGGAGAGGATATAACTGGTCATCCAAAATCTAATGTAGAAAGGAGATAGATGGAGGTGGGGTCCTCAATCCACAAAGAAAATTAGAAATGAAAACAACCTATGGAACGGTCTCCTCGCAGGCATCCAAATGCATCAATTGTGCTCCCGCACATTCCAGAAGGAGTGAAAACCATGTCAACATTGCTAGGTTGCGTGGCAAAACTGAGGTACTTGGACCGCGATGTGGCCGGCAAGGGAAAATTCCCTAAATTTTCACAACAGTTCTATTTGGATAGCATAGGGATAGGACCCTTTGATGACCCCATCCTACAACCAAAGCCATGGGTAGCTGGCCTAGAAAACATTGGGATCCTAAACTTGCTGGATATTTCCCACTTTGGAAGGGGGAAAGAGGTGAACAAATGCATCAAGTAGTTGATATTGGTCCTCCATGGAGGATTTCTTTAGATGGAATAACCCATATCCATAGACGTGGAGCTAATTGCAAAAATCACAGGACTGGCGTCAATGGGTGAGAACCCCATGTAGTACATGGAAGACAATACCAAGGAGAAGGCGATGGAAGAAGAAATGAAAATAACATATGGCATAAAGATGGGGTCGTGTGGTATAATCATCAAGAGTATTAGTGACACCGCGACATAGGTGGCCACTAATATCATGGCCTACAAAATGCTATGAAAGTGTCATAAGGAAGAAGTACCTATTAGGGTCATTGCAACTGCAGTACAGTGTGCAAATGACACATTGTTTAGGTGGGCCCGTTACCTATTAAAACTATTTATGGAGGACTACAAATACATGCATGACCTTGGCTCATAGTTCTCGTACTCATGGCTACTCATGTTGATTACGATGATGGGGTGGAGGGAGCCACCATATTCCTACTTTTGCAACTGGATAGGTTAGTGTCGCATAGCCCAATACACGTCATTGGAGAGAAACTCCAACCTAAAGCAGAGAAGAAAAAACATGGGTACCTTTTCCAGGTACTTCACTGATATACGTGAGAGTATCTCTAATACTTAGTGAATAACCCTAGAGGTAGTCACACAGTTCAAGGACATCGCCAACTTCAAGGTGTCCAGGCACAATATGTGGATCTGAGCACGCAAGGATCTAGGAAAGTAGTGCCTCAAAATGATATACTGCATCATGGAGGATGACGTAGAGATGGCTATGAGGAATTGGTCCGATGACTAGGAGATCCCAGTCTTAGATAAAGAAGTAAATTAGGGCACAAAGGTGGAAACAGGACAAACCAAGACACCTGTAAGAGATAAAGCTACTCCTAAGAAGTTGAAACCAACATAGAAGCCAGTGCATCAAAAGAAGGGGGGCACGGGAAAGAAGGATGCGTAGGCAACAAAGAAGGATGCGCAAGAAAGAAAGAATGATATTGCCTTGCAAAAAATATACCAAGGACTGGGGGCTACGGGAACACAGGGAACCCCCTTAGCATATACCTATCAAGAACCAGGGCCACCTAAGCATCCAATTTCACAGTCAGGATGCATGTGCAAGAAGGAAAAGGTGCAAAAAGATCTACCCGAATATACAATCACAGAGGATGACGTTTATCTTGTGGCTAAGAAGGTGCAAGACTGCGTCGCAGAATACTTTGAAGAAGAAAAGAATCAAAGGGGGTAGATACAAGACGACCTGGCTGGAATAAGACAAGTCCTTAAGAAAATCAAGACCGCATAGGTTTGAAAGGGGAGGAAAATTCGTTCCAGAGGGATAAATAACATAGGTGACAAGGAATACACCACAAACCAAACACATGGTTCACACAATTGCACAGGCGAGTCCAACATTCAGGGTAACCAGTGACATGTTATAGATGGATGAAACCGCAACAAAGATGCCCCTGAAAGATGTAGCGAAGGTCGACATGGTATTGGCTAAGATACCAATAAATGTGTTGTACAGACTCCAAGTCAGTGTCGTGCAATAGGTGCAGTGATGCGTGAGGATAGATGCAACAAAACTATAGGAAATTAAAAATGACAAGGAAGAATTAGAGCTCGTGGTCAAACAAGTAAATTTTGAGACCAAATAAGAAAAAGAGCATGCATATAAAATTGAATAGGGGGTGACAATAGTTTACATCCACCTTCCAGACAGGGATGGATGAAGATGAGCAGGTCCAACAGTGGGACCAGCAGGAAGAGAGGATAAGTGTCAAAATCTAGGAACTCAAGCAGAGGCAAAAGATGATGGGAATCACTGAGTGCTTAAAAGGAACGCAGGAGATGAAGATATTATAGGCCGAAATAAAAACTATGTAGGCACACAAATAGGAGAGACATGCACAGATGGAAACCCTCCAAGAGAAAGAAACAGAAATGATCGCACAGTTGGAGGCAAAGAAGAAGAACATGGAACACACAGAGGTTGAATGTATAGCCATGGTTCAGGAGGAATTCACAGCGAAAAACTTACAAGCTTATAGAGAAAAGGTTGCCCAAGTCCAGACACGAGGAAAGGGACAAAAAGACAAGTTCCATAGTCTAGTAGTTGCTTTCAAAGGGGTACACAATGCCTAGGGGGCTCAAGACGAGGCACATATTAGTGTTGGGGGTCTATTGGGTGCATGCCCATTTTGGAATAAAGACAAATTTTGGAGAATAAAGCACAAAGAAGGAAAATACAAATGGTAGGAAAATCAACACACAGAAGGTAAACACACATGCATAGGAGGAAATCATGAGAGGCACACATGAAATAAGACCTAATCATGTTAGGGTTAGGGTTTTGGTAAGAATATGTAATGGATAGTAAGCCAAGAACATGTATAAATAGGTACCTAGGAGGTCTAGGTCGAGGGTTGTTGTTGTTGTTGTTCTTAGGTTCGGAGTTGGCTATTGTTACTATGCTCATCAAAGACTAAATGTATGTAACATCCGATCCCATTTTTTTAAGTTTTTGTGTCGAGTAGAGGAAATAAGGGAGATATTGAGGGTTAGATCACAGGTTGAGTATCCTAGTGTGATATAGTCTGCCTCATTGTAGATCTTGACCTATTCTGATGGGGAGTTGTAATGCACAAGGAATTGTAGTATTGGAACCATATTAATAAAAGAGAAGAAATACCAAATCTTTTTGGACCTATCCCAGGAGGGGTGAACCATGGTAGATCATGCGTTATGTGACTTAATGTTATGTATATCCTTTGTTGTTGATGATTAGATGTTAAACAAATGTATGAATGACTTAGTTAGATCTATTAATATACATGCATGAGTAAGAATGACATATTAATCAAGATCAGTTAAATGTTATATTAAAAAAATGAAGATAACAGAGTTAATCGCAGATCCCCACTCATTTCGCATGCTGCAAGAACCTAAGCATTGCAGTCACCCATAAGAACTATCTCGGGTGAGACTTCGCAGTGCATATTTTTCATTGTGTTTCCTTTTGGTTTACCAGGAGGGCCGATAGTTTTAGGGGGATTTTGTTGGAAACCATAGTAGATTTGAACCTAGGTCATCCTAAGAATGGTAGCAAGAGTTAAGCCTAACCAACAATATGTAAAAATGTGAAAAGGAAGGGATCAATTTGGTCCCCTAAGTAATGGTGTCATATATAAATTTTCCTTCAAAAACTCGAAATAATTTTGACAGTGTGCATCCCAAGAAAAATCTACATCTTTAACTAGCAATTAAAACATGGGTGCAACTGTTTTAGTAAAATTTTCAATAAACCTTATGTAATATCTAGTGTGACCTAAAACTATTACCTCTTTCTCTAAATTTGGTGTCGTAAGGCTCACGATGACTTCAATTTTGGATGGGTCTACTTTGATACCTTCACAAGAAATGTGATGACCGATAACAATACCTTATGTAGAAAACATTCAACACTTCTTATCACTTAAAGTGAGGTTAGTTTCTTTACATTTAATCAATAATTTTTCAAGGTTATCAAGTGCTTCTTTAAAAGTATGATCATAGAGAAAAAAGTCATCCATATATAATTTCTGCACATTCATGAATTAAAACGGAGAAGATACCCAATACTTCTTGTTGGAAGGTGGTGGGAGCATTACTTGAACCAAATGGAAAGACTCAGTAGGAAAATTTCCCACATGGGAATGTGAATGTAGTCTTCTCTTCATCTTCTAGTGCAATTTGGATTTGGTTGTAACTGCTAAAACTATCAAGAAAGGAAAAGTATTGTTTACCTGATAAAGTATCCAACACCTGATCAATAAATGGCATTGGAAAATAGTCTTTTAAGGTTTCTTTGTTCAAATCTCAAAAATTAACACAGAGCCTACATTTTCCATTATTTTTGGGTACAAACACAAGTGGTGATACACCCACTTTCTCTCAGAAATTGGATATATAAAGTTTCAATTTAGTAATTTTTGCAGTTCTTCTTTTACAATGTCTTTTAAACTGGGGTTCATGCA